>DWNM01000047.1:0-16067 GCA_018250375.1 Narcosius parisi helen
GGGGCAGATAGAGCCGCCTTATCCAACGGTGCATTAAAGGTAGCTCTAAAAGCGCTAGTGGAGTGTGTCAGGTTACGGACATTTAGCAGACACGGCCTGCAGCAGTTGCAAGTCGATGTACACTTCCTACAACAGCGACTGTCGTGCATGGGGAATGATGAGCGTTTATTGAATGCTTTACTGGAAGATGCGCTCTCGTCTGCACAGCTTAGATGTGTAGACCCTCAGCTAATGGAGCCTAGTATCGTAGATATAATATGTGAACGAGGATAGATTTTAATTGAAAGATAGTTGAGCTGTACAATAGACTGTAGTATCAATATTATTTAATTATATGCATAAACAAACACTGTGTCCTTAATGTGTTCTACTTTGATTGGTGATTATCCAAGTGGCATTCCAACGTAGTCCCTTAGGGATAATAATTCCTCAGGATAGCAATCCTAATTAGTATTTGTTGTAGACATGTATGGTCTGCAGTAAAAAATCATTATTAAGTAGCTATTTATGAAACCGCAAGTGTATTATATTAAAATTATTTTGGTTATAAGATGAATTTCAAATGCACTACATTTTTGTTATGTAATATATTTATTGTCAAAAATAATAACTACAAATATATTCTTAAAAAATAAACAATATTTTACCACCCTTCCAGCCAAACTAGAAAACAAACAGCATGAATTTTTTTACATTTTATTTATAACCCATTAATCAAAATTGCATCATCATATGAAAAATAATGATATCATCTACATTTATAAAATTCCATGTTAAATGCTCCTAGAACTTAAATCTCACCAGACAATCTACTCTTTATTACACAATATTAGTTAGTCACGGGAGTAGAATAAACATTACTTAATATTAAAAACAACATACAACGGCGCAATTTACTACGAGTCTTTTGCTTTCGTGATACATTATAAAATTGTTCGATGTAATTGTATCGTAAAATGTTACGAAAGCGTACAGAAATGAACACATCGCAAAATCACGCCTCAAAACAAACAACTTTTAGTAAACGCGCCTTTATAATTAATATTAATACAAACAGAATTTCATTATTAAAATTTGGTCCTAGTTCACTACAAAAGAAAACTGCACCTATTTATTCACTGAACAATCAGGAGATTTTCCGCGCGTTATTACTACGCGACCGCAGTGTACAACGAAATTTATTTAAAAATAGTATTTTTGGTCTATCATCTATTTCGAGTATAATAAATTTCATCTAAATTGAGGTTTAGTGACATCAATAACGTGGTAAACAATACAAATATCAGCAAAACAACGAGTAATTGTGATATTTCTAATGCATATGACGATGGTGAACACTTACTACAAAGCACTAGGTATAATGGAAACTGTTAGGCTGGTTTACACAGAGCCAACATAGTGCGACACCGAGTCTAATTGACTACAATGATACAATAACTCGCCGAGTAATTTACTGGAACAAGCACGTAACATTATTAGCCCGATGATATTTTCAGGCAGCTTTACATAAGTAAACACAAAGTAAGATTATAATAATGGGAAATTACCACTATACATATAATTTTAGAGAGTGAAGCAGTGCATGTCTCGCATTAGGAATCTATTTATTTTATCTATACAAAATTACCATTTCATGATAATGCTTGTTACACGCTACAATGTTATTGCAAGCAGGGGCTTATTTATCTAATAGCCAGGGGCATCGCAACGGTAAGTAATTAATAGCAATTGGATTTCCAAGTCATTTTTCTCAATTTTTTGGATGGAGATTAAATATATGTAGATCGTCCAGCTAACGGAAATTCTGTTAGTAATGCCTTATTTTTTTAGCAAAGACATATACTTTTGAATATTTTAATAAATGTATAAAAATTAGCAGAGTGACTAAGTATCAAGAATCTCACCGGAATATAATCTGTATTCTGCAAATGATTGATCGCATTTAGGCTCGCTTGTGACCGTCCGACCACTTTGGATCTAAACTGTTGCCTAACCATGTGTAAGACAAGAAAATGCGTCCACAATATCGCACAATGTTGTATCCGCCCAAACTGCCTTTATAACCGGAGGCTCTTATATCTATAGCAACATCGGATTGATTCAAATTAAATTTATTAACAAAATAACGGTCTCTATAAGCTCATGAAATTCTTTTAACTTATCAACCTTAGCACTTAATATATTCATTTACAAAATATAAAGAGTAATTATCTTGGATATGTCCAATTTTTAACAAAATCGGTTGTAGAATTTGAACCACAAAGTTGATACCCTGCCAATTTTTTAAATTGACAGAGACAATTTGGTTAACCACAGTTTAACTGGAATTGCAGTGACTGCAAATATATAATATAATAATATGGTTTACTTATCGCACCTTTAATCATAAAAAGAAATAACTCAAAAATTACGTCCTTCGGGTTTTTGCCATAAAGTGAAATAACTAGGCAAGGCCCATCCGTTCTGTTTAACAGCGATTTCGATACGATGAAAATGAAGGAGATACGAGACAGTCCTCTTTTTTGTATGAAATTTTAAAGTCGTATGAGCAAACATGTCAAACTTTGATGGCGTTTTCCCACAAAATAGAAATTTTGAGTTATTTCTTTTTATGATTAAAGGTGCGTTATATTGGGAAATGATAACAAAGTCTTCGAAATTTCACTACACTTACGACTTCTTGAATGATTATTGCATTACTGAACAATCTGAAATTTTGAATAATATTCAGTATATTATACTTATGTGACGTGGGAATTTACATACAGCACTTTACCAAAAGTTTGTAAGACTTGTATCATCGGTTGATTGAAACATATTGTCAATTTCCTCGGACTTCGGCATTTATTACCTAATAAGGATATCCGGCGATCAACGAAAAGTGGGGGGAAATGAACATAGTTACTTAAAATAATAAAAATATAAATAATTACTCTTATACATATATATCTAAACTCTAGAACAAATTGACAAAATATACTTATGATTTACTTTTGCAAATGTACATTATAGACAAGACCGACGCCTCGGCTCACAACAAAAATATTTGTAACACGACGCCTCATAAACTCGCCAAATTTGTAAAAATATATTCTATTAAATACCATGGTCCGTTTGTTACGTCATTGTGAGCGTTTGTGATGCGTGATTTCATCTATCTCTAGCGATTCCCCTACTTTACAACTAACCCGACTCTCAATTTATAAAACGTCCCGGAAAATATCTATTCAGTCCCTTCTGCATATATCACGATAAAAAATTGCAACATCGTGCATTGCACGAACAGCCTCTAAAATAGACGATTACAAATACGCTTAACCGACATTGTCGCACGAGATTCCAATTTACATTTGTGCCATTAAACTATGATTTCATACATATAGAAGGGTACCGTTCTCGCTACTTTCATAAAGAGAAATAAATGGTAAACGGGCGAGTCTCGGAGCGGCTCCGCGCGGCTGCCGGCACAATGCACACTATCTACGCGTCAGTACAAAACTACGTTACTTTTTGGACTTGTCCATGAGTTTCCTCATCTTCTCGGGCACGGGCACGCCCTTGTGCGGCGCACTCCGCCGCGTCTTCCCGAGCGCCGCGGCGCGGGGCGTCTTGCGAGCGTCGCCGGCCTTCGCCTCGCCGTTGACGCTGGACTTGCGCGTCGCGACGCCCGCCCTCGGGCTCCCGGCGACCCGGGCCTTCGCGTCGGGCTCGACGGCCTTCCTCGTCCTCGGCGGGGACTCGGCCGGCTTCCGGGCAGGCTGGGCGCGCGCCGGCCCGTCGTCGGGCGGCGGCGAGCGGCGGCGGCGGATGCGCGGCGGCGTGTGCGCCAGGCTGGTGTGCCGCGACAGCAGCGCCGCGCTGCTGAACAGCTGGCCGCAGTCGCAGCGGTGCTCTGCCTCCGCGGACCCTGCAGATTGAACACATTCATTCGCATTCATAAAATTGAACACGGTACCGCCACACCGTACATATTTCTGCCCAATGACAGCCGTGTTAGGCTGTTGCCTCATGTTTGCCTGAATTCGTACCAGAATAAGGATGAAAATAGAATAAATGTACTGTGCACATGGTTTGTAACCAATCCCAAAAAGGACAAAAACAGATTAGAGGAAATATTTGTTTTACATAAATATTCAAGGTTATGTGATATGCAGTTAATACACACATAAGAATTATTATGCATTAAAAATCCCAAAATGTGGGCAATTGTAACACAATTATAAATTATATACATTTATAAACTTACGTTTTTTAATCTGCTTGGCGGGTGACGGGTTTACTTTGTGTTTAGCGCTGATCATCTTTCCTAGCGATTTCCTCTTCGCAATATTGCTTAGTGATTTTCGCTTCTCCACAATCGTTTGCCTCTTCACCTTCTTTTCTACATCTTTTGTAACTTCTTTTTTAACAGGGAATGAGTATTTAACATCGCTATCGTCAGAATCTGTCGAAGGCACTGGATCTGGCTGGATTGGTACCGTTTTGGAGCTTTTAACGACTGTGTTGGTATTTATAGGCTTACGTGGAATTGGTTTCACTTTGAGCCGTGGTATTTTAGGAGGATGCTGCAATGATATTCGTCTCTTGACCAAATCTTTAGAATTCGGCCGCTCGATCTGTAGCGAGTTGCGTTTCTTGGCTCGCACTTTCATAAACATTTTTACTTCACTCGACTCGTCCTTTTTAAAGTCTGGATTGAGCATGTACCTCACTTCATCATCGTCACTCGAATCTGGAGTTTTAATGTCATCAACAACGGGTAATGGTAAGTTGGTTATTTTCTGTCTCTTAGTAACTGTTGCCCCTGTTTTCTCCTTAGAAGCGGGTTTCTTTTTCGGCGTTGGCGTGTCCGGTATCTTTATTATTTCTACAGGGGCTGATGTTGTTACTGGATGCTTCCTGGTCTTCACCGGCACCTTATCAATGTTACGTTCTCCTCCATCTTTCTTGTTTATTGACTTCTCTTTTTCAGATGTTTGAGTATTTGGTTGCAACAAATCAGTTTCCACTGGTTTTATTTCCTTTTGAATCTCAACTCTTTTCTGTTCAGTCCATTCGGGTTTTTCTACATGTTTTATTTCTGGTTTATTTTCCGAAATAATAATCTGGGGTTCATCTTCAACTACTACACAAACATCAGTTACAACTTTTTCATCAACCGTCACTTTTTCTTCATTTGCTTCCATAACTTTTGATTCGTCATCAACTTCAATAGCCTGATTTTCATCAATTTGTTTGACTTGTTTTGCAGCAGACTTCTTTTTCCTTTGACAAAATACAGTATGTTTATTCAATGAGTGTTCATTGGGGAAGACCATGTAACATAGTGGACATTCATGTATAATGTCTTTCGTGGACAAAGAACTCTTGACACTTTTGTCGTCCGATTTTTCTGAACTAGTATCTAAATGATGATCTTTATGCTCAATTAAATGTTGTAATTTCTTAAATGTCTTTTTACACACATCGCAATGGTGTAATGTATTTGGCTTCGCAGTATCCACGACACTAGTTGTAGATGTATTGCATTTTTTATTAATTTCATCATGAGTTTCTCTATGTTCCACTAGGTGGTGCAGTTTCCTAAATGATTTGTCACAAGGCTCACATCTAAAGCCTGCACTTTGGTCTTCATTTTTGGAACCATCTTTAAAAGTTTTAGTATCACTTTGCTCCGAAGAACTTTTTCTTGAAGATCTGGAACTCATTGGATTGGGATTATGAATAATGCGGTGCTGTACCAAATGGTGTAGTTTTCTAAACTCTTTCTTACAAGTTTCACAGCTAAATAGTGATTTTGGAATCTGTTCTTTTTCAATTTTCTTCGTTTCTGTATTTTTATGTTGTAATTTATGACTGACCAGATATGACAGTTGTCTAAATGTCTTCCCACAAAATTCGCAGACAAGGCTACCTGTTTTATGCTGAACATTCGCTTTGCTGGTAGTTTTATTTGGTTCGTACTTCGATTTCTCGCGCTTTTCTAACGTTTGTTTAATAGGAGTATCCTCTATAACGATAACATCAGCCTTGTCATCAACTGAAGATCTCGTTTCTTTCGATTCCACCTTTTTCGTAGATTTGTTTAATTCAAAGACCTCGTCGATATCCATGCTGTCCGACCCTCTGCTCCCTTCTGATTTCCAATCTAATTCTTGTGATGATCGCATTCTTCTTGGACTCCTTTTATCTGACCCGGATCTACTTGGTGAAGGACCGGTACAATGCTTCACGTGTTTAAATACTACATTTTCAGAACGGAACAATTTATTACAAATTGGGCAAACTATATTTTCATTTATTTTACCCATTGTCCAATTTTCTTTAACCGGTTCACCATCACTGTCTAACTCATCGTCTTCAGATTCGGTTTCATGCTTTGGCATTTTAGCGTCTATTAGCCGTGGTTTCTTCTGAGGAGTAGGTGTTTTAACAGGACTAGGGCTCTTACTGTCGGATCCCTCCGGCAGAGGATATTTCCTAGGACGCCCACGTCCCCTCTTAGCGGGAGTATTTTGTTGAATAACCGAGTTTTGATCACTCGGTGATAATGCATGTTTATTTTCAGACTGATTGTCCAGTAGTTCGGCAGCTTTTACTAAATTATCTATTGCCGATATGGGGTCTGAATGTTTTATAAAGACATCTTGTTTATTTACTGATTCTTTCACTGATGTTTTTGTCAAATCCTGAGGGTTCGAAGGAGTGTCATTCGGCGTAACATTTCGATTGAGAAGATAAGATTTTTTCGGAACTAGCGTTTTGCAATTCTTCTCCGTATTTTTATCTTCTATTTTACGTTTTCTCTTCGGTGAAACTTCAATCCCCAAATCGCGTGGCTCGATGAGCTCTAATTCCGGAGTTTCAACCGGTGTTAATACCTGCTTTCTTTGATGTTTGCTCTTGAATTTAGTGTCATCTTGTGACTTGCTGTCATAACCAGCATCTAAGATATCTGAATCTAACGATTCTGAATTGCTATGAGTAAAATTATCCCAATCAACTGCAGACTTCTTCGGCGGCGATAATTCTTTACCCTGGACATTAAGTTGGTGCGGGTTGAACTCGGTGTTTGCGTCCATAAACACTACCTTTACTGGTTTATCCTCAATTATAGTTATCGGACATTCCTGTTGACGTTTAGCCGTCATTACGGATTGATACGCGATTTGAACTTTAGATTGATAATTTTTATTATATGGCTCGTCTTCATTAATTGTTTTGGCCGAAGTGGGAATTTTACTGGAATTATTATGACGCATAGCTATGTTTTTGTTAGATTTTGCTTTGGATTCGGCGAGCATAATTTCATTTCTCGATAATTTTTTTGGTACTCCTTCCTTTTCAACGACGGTATGAACCACATTATGCTGTTCCTTACTATCAAAATTAACAGTAAGACAGTTCTCATAATTAATCGAATTTCTTCTGGCAAATTTATCAAAATCATTTTCTGTAATAATTGTTTCTTTCTTTGAATCGTTATTTAATTTTGTATTTATCGATTCTTGAGGCCGTATTTTGTCTGGTACTGACGCATGTGTAAATAAATTATTTTTATTCAACTCAATGTCTCCTGTTATGGGCTCGTGTTCTATAATTTCCTCATCAGATTCTTCAGCCGCACGGACAATTGGATTGCTGATTTTTGTTTCAGGTTTTTGTAGAGGCTTATTTGCGAAAGGCAACAAATTAGGAATTTTATTACCCTTTGCTGTTATTGTTGCATCTGGTATTCCAGTAGATTTATTTTCGTGTTCAAAAACTTGAGGTAGTTCATGAGGCGGTCTTTCAACAAACGGGATACCATGTAATTCATTCATTTTAGATTCTATTTCGTCTAAAGAAACAGGAGTATAAAGTGGTGCATTTTTTGGTTTCTCAACTGATTCAATGTTTTGCTTTACATCATCTTGTCCAAATTTTGCTGTGACTGCTCTGTTGATAATGCCTTCAATAGTTTTATCAATCAGCTCTTGATTGTTAATTTCTTTACGATGTACTGAATCTTTTATAATATTCAATGCAATGTTTGACATGTCAACAGGTACAACCGGCGGATGTTGATCTTTTTCCACTTTCTTACCTTGCCCAATCTTGTTTTGAATTTGAATTTTAGGCTTTTCTTCGGTTTTTGAAATTGAAGGCAATACGTTATCTTTAGTCTTTTCCGATTGAGTAACATTTGTTTTACTAACAAACGCTGGACTATCGTTTTTATGTTTATGTACTGTAATTAGTTCTTGTACTTTTGCTGACGCAATATTAGACTGTCTTTGACTGTCAATCTTTTGTAAAACATCCCGTCGGTTTAAATCGTTGGGTTGTTTTAATTGTTTTGTATTCGATGTACTCGTTGGAACCTTAACTTCTTTTATTTTATTTAAAAATTCTTGTCTATTTGCTTCCGTCCACTTTCCAAACGGCACAGCCTTAATATTATTGATGGGTTTAGGTATAGTACTTTTACTAACTTTCATCGGCTCCTTTTTAGTTCTTTCAACCTCTTTTTGAATGGAATGAGATGTTTTCAACTCATAGTTAGGTAAAGAAATCCTTGTATGTTGCTGAATTTCAGGCACTTTTTTATTGGGTTCACTTTTGTTCAATAACCCTGTTAGATCTTCAGCGCCCTTTTTCACAGATAATGAATTACGTGAGATATTTCCATCGGTAGTTACTAAACCTTTAGCCATTATTTTGACATCAGTTTTTGCAGTTGGTTTCGTAGCTTCTATATTTAATTTAGGTAAGTTGCTTTTTTCTGGTTCCTTTAATTGCACATTAACTTTTTTTACCGCACTCTGAAGCAAATTATCGATTTTCTGTTTAGATTCGCTTTCAGTTTTCTTTATGTCTACATCAGCTTTTAAAGTTTCTGTGTTGTTTATCGTTTCAATATTTTTTAATATGCTGACTTTAGATTTATCCTCAGGTTGATTCAGGTTTACGCCGGTACTCGAATTTGCTTCATTAGATGAATGTGGTGTTTTCTTAGGTTCTTCAGATTGTTTCAATAACACGTCACTTATAATTTCAATACTTTTAGGTGCTTTGTCCAGCGTTATGGATTTATCTTCACGCTGTTTACATTCTTTGACGTTTTGACTTTCTTTTGTCGTTAATTCTGACTTTGTCTTTAATTCCACTACTGTAGATGTTTTCAATATTTGTACAGTTTGGCTTATAGAATCTTTTATTCCAACATTGTTAACTACTTCAGAATCTTTAAGAGAATTACGTGAAGTTTCGACAGATTTATTTGCTTGCTGTTCAATTCCTTTGTTAGAATTATCTTTAACACATTTGGACAAAGTCTCTGATGTTTCGATGATACTGTTCTCAGATTGTTGCGAGCCCGTAATATCTTTTATTTCAACATCTTTTTGCAAATTATCTAACACAATACCATGTTTACTTATTTCTTCTGATTTAGTCTTAGTGCATGATGTCACTGGTGTTTCTGTAAAGTTATTTATCTTATTTTTCGCATGAGCTTTATTAGTACTCGAAATTATGAAATCATTTACATTTCGGTTATCTGCAATTATTATATCATTAACTTTGTAGTTACTTATAATATTTTCCGATTCAGATTTAGTAGTGATATTTGAGCCTTCTATTTCCTTTTTGTTTATTACATCATTATTATCTTTAAAAGTATCATCTTTTGTCGTGACACTCTTGGTTTTATTAAGTTCATTTTGTTTTTCTTCCGCAATTTTTGGTCCCAACTCATCTGATTGAATTTTAACACTCTTATTGAGATCTTTGGATAACACCTCATTAATACAGACTTCTTCCTTTAAGGCATTACTTTTAGTACATTTTTCTTGTATTTCTTTTGTTTTCATATTAATTTCTTTGTCTGCTACCTCCTGGACTCCAGCTTCTGAATTAGCCAAAGATTTTACTAACGGGCTAGTTGTTTCTATCTCACTTATTTCAGTCTTATCATCTTTGTTTTCTAAAATTTCTTTATCAAATGATTTGACTCCATCATTAACATCCATAGCAACGTTCTCATCTATTTTCTGCTCTTTCATTTGTTCATTATCACTATTTTTTATATTTTCTTGAGACCTCACATCTGCCTGACCAACTGCTGCCTCATTTAAAAGTTCTTTACTGATTGGAGTCATAATAATTTCAGAATTTTTAATATATTCATTTGTGTCTTTATTATTTTTACTAGGTGTTTCTAACAATCTTTGTTTGCAATTATCTGTGTGCACTTCGATGGTTTTTTTGACATTTTCTGAATGTCTATTAGGATGCAGCTGAAGGTCTACCATGGTTTTAGTGAGCGGAATACCTTCTTTATTGGGAGTTGAATGATATGTCATGTGTGTTAAGGTGCCTATCAGAGGAGACTTTCGAGATTCACTGAATTTCATCATTTTCCCATTTAGATTGACTTCTGTTTTAGACTCTACTTGCGTGTTATCTTTATTCAAATCCGACTCAACTTCACTTCCACTAGCATCTTTTGCTAATGCTTGACTTTCAGCAACTTTGTTGCAAACAGGTTCAATTACTTTATTTACATCTTTGACTGGAATATGATAAGTGTTTTTAACAGACTTCCCCTCCTTAGCAGGCTGAAATAAATCCATAATAATAATTTAATACAATTTGTTAGTAACCATGTCAAAATAATATACAAATATGAGGGCTTATTTTTGGTAAGTTAGCGTCATTGCCTTTTTTTGCATGTATAGGGCACCTAAAACTATACAATATAAAAATTATTATGTATTTGATTATTACGCCAGAAGTTAATTTTGCATGATGCAAATTATGAGCTTAGGGACTTCATTCTAAAACTAATATGGCGGATGCTAAAATAAGACGAAACAATATTTTTATTACGTATCCCTGTGACATAGGCATACAAATGGGTATTATGAGATGAATGCCAAAAACATAATGATGTTGCTCAAAACTTTATTAATTATTGTTGGATATCAACAGTATGCCCATTCATTATGTTTGTATGTAAACAATGAAAATAATTATTACTTTTTTGGTATTTATTACGGCAGGATACAGAAGGAAATGTATATCTTATCTATAAATTTATATCTTATATATAAAAAATTGTATAAGATGATATTAAGATAGAAAGTTAAAAATCCACATGTAATTTCCCCGTATAGCATTATAGATTACTGGTTTTCAATATATTTAATTGATCGTTATTTATCAATTATGGACATTATTTTTATGTCTTATTATGGCAACTTAATACTGTAACAAACTTACCACTTCTTTAGGTACTTCTATTTCTATTTCTTCATAAACTTCTAAGTTCCCTTCGGCATTCTCGCTGTAAATGATAAAATCTCATCTGATTGAATTAACTCATTCAATTAGTTCACCATGTTAATAACTGCAGCCCATGGACGTACGTGGATCAAAGATGGTAGAACCCTGTGGTTTGCCTCCGGAGGCACCACTGCTTCACCTATTTCTGCATAGTAACAGCAGTGTTTTAGTGCTGCTGTGTTCCAGTTTGAAGGGTGTGGTAAGGCGGACTTACTTATAAGAGGCATTCCAGCTTTGTCCTCAAGGATAGCAACGCATCTGTGACCGATCTCGGGTAGGAATCTTAATCTTATCTGGGGTTGATTACATATGTGCATGGCTGGCAGTGGCCACTTACTATCAGGTGGGCTGCATGCTCATTGCTACTACTATAAAATAAAAAAATAAAAGATTGAACAAAAATTTTGTCTGAAAGGCAAATCACACAAATATTTTATCTTTACCTACAACAGTTTGAAATTTCAGAATTTAGGTCAGCAAAAATTGTGAAATTTGCGACTTTCATATGCAAAAAATGATTAATATTGATAAACAATTAACAATGTGCATAAGTTGGTCACACTACACACTTTAACAAAGTTAGCAGTTTAATTTTTATCAGTGACAAACCCAATTCTTCACCGCAAGAGACCACATTTATTGATTAACTTATCAACACGTTATATTTGTAAACGTCATAAGATATAGTTTTATCACTTTGAATTTTAAAATTGCAGTTGTAATAAGGTTCGGTTTTCCTTAAACAATTGAACTAATGGCATTAATATGAAGGTGCTAATATACACTAAGTTAGCATAGAGTAAATTAATAAACAAAGTATGATAGTAAATTATATGCATACTATTGACGAACTATTACAAAAAATGTTGTTCTAACTTAACAAAGAATATTTTATTATTATTATGACTGTCATTATATATTCTAGTGGTTTTATGGAGATGAAATTTTGCATATGCATACAAATGGAATGGGTTTCAAATACAGTTTTGGATATGGATTTTTTCTATTATTTGATTGTTTTGAATAGTTTCAGTTATGGTTATTGGATTTTCAAGGAATTTAAAATTATTGACACCTAGCTTTGTATCATCATAATCATAAATATACTATAAAGTAAAAAAAAGGTAAGTAAGTACTATAAATAATAAGTGAACTCAAAAAATAGAATATTCTACATTATTATTTGGGAACTTCATAATTATTGTATGCCGCAGATTATTGAGATTTATATCAATTAGAACCGTATTTTCAGCAGTGAGGTTCAAAACACAATTTTACATGCAAGAATGGAAGTAATATAAATGACAATCAACAATATTTATATTTTGGATCTTGAGCATTTTACCTTAGGACTACATAAAAATATTTGAAATATAAACTGTATATATTTTTTTTTAATCTGGAGATTTTTTAAGCAATACAAAAGCTTATCTCTATCTAAGCTAAGGTTAAGCTATCAAACAAAAAAAAAGATAATCAATTGACGCTAAACAAAAATGGAAATCAACTAATTTGTCATTAGCTATTTGTATATTTTTATTTGATATAGACACAATCCATAATTACTATGTAAATATACTAGTCATAAGACTAAAATGATATTAGTGGTAAATAAATAAGAATATTCTTGAATATCTGAAATAATATTATATAATCATGTTGTTTTCCTTTTCATATTTACCTAATCTGAAGAATGAGATCTATCTTCATTAAATACTGATGTTAAGTGCTAAGTCCAAAAAAACATATGTACAAAAAAATGTTAGAGGTTCTTTGATTTTTCTATTAACACTAGTAGCCATCCCAGTGTTTGAAATTCAACCATAATTTGACTTATAGATAAAAATAACCTTGCACAACTTCTCTACTATGCACTTCAACTATGCCAAGTTTCACACTTCTCCATATGCAATACAAAAAATATACTTAAAGTTTTCAGTTCACGTATTAATGTATAAAAATACTTACCGCACTTTCAGAAACTTGATAATTGGCTGCTGTTGGTCATCGTCCAAGATCTGAACAGCGGCAAGCTCCTCCTCGCCCTCCTTTCTGTACAAATACAATCCGTTTCCGATATCTATAGCATCCACATTCTTCCCGTCGATCTGTAGCACCACTTCTGTATCTTTGCTGGGGTTGGCCTCAGCATCTTCCATACTGGTATCAGCTAGTCGCTCAGTTTTTTCGAACGGAATCTCACCGGATTCACCCATTTTCAACTCAGCCGGCTTGTCTTCCCCCTCCTGCACCGCATCGTCAATGACGAGTTCGTCTTCATCGTAGGAATTCTCATTGTCATCGAAGATGTTCACTCCCCCCGAGAGGATGTTTGCCGCCTCGATCTGATCGCCAATTTTGAAACTGTCCAGTTCGCTCTTCTTAGGAATCGGCGATAAATTTGATATGATGTTATCGCCCGATTCCGAGCTATTCGCAGTGGCGCTCCCCCCGGCATCCTTGGAGGGGGTCACGGCGAAGCTGGAATCTACTTCTGAGAGAGAAAAGTATTTCGAGCTGTCGTTCGCCGTCATGTACGCCTCGCTCGGCAGCGACGATGTGTCGAGCGTGGAGTCCCTCGAGGCGGCCGCGTCGCCTCGCAACTGATTCAACCTATCCATTTTCACAATTCATCTGTTTTGACAACAAAAAATATCAACCTCTCGAGATGCCACCCCTCGCCGCCGACCACTACACCCTTCGGAGGAAAGCCAGCGAAAACATTTGAAGGTTGGTCAATTAGCACTTAGGTCAACAGCAGAGTATTACAGTGAAACTTTTTAGTGGAACAAACGATAATGTAACTGTCACACTTTTGATAAACACCCGATCGAGAGTCTGTACCGAGTAGATAAAAGTTACCAAGACTCGCGTACCCAGTCTCAAATGTTCGATCAGTTAAAACAATTGTATAATTACCCCTCGATAATATTTTTGTAACAATTTTGTTAACAACACAACACATCAAAGATTAAAGATGGACGTCGCGAAAATAGATAACATTGTTGCCATTATTAATATTTTTTTGCGGCCATGGAAACAGTTAATTCGTTATTTTTGTTTTTCACGCTATTATAATGTTCTGAGAAACAGTTAAGTTATATTATTTAGATGAACTATATTTATATTTCTTGTATCTTATCTGAAAACATGTAGCATATTTATTTTTAAATGTAATATCCTTTAAAATTATATTTCAAAACGTTGCTACTATAGAAAAATAAGTAAAGTGCCACGCACATTCAAGAAAATATTTGTTTGGTTAAAATAGTAAAGTAAAATTGTATAAGCACTTTGTTTAATTTTGTAATTTACGTAAGCAATGAATACTTAAAATATAAAATCGATCCAAATAGATTTGTATCATCTGTAAGAAAAATACCTAATAAGAAAAATGTAATGTAATGTAATATTTTCCACAACATTAAACTATTTGTTGTTATATAAATCATGCATCTTTTCAAATATTATGTTCTAGGTAGTCGTTCTTGATAATGCACAATAAAATATTTTTATATAAGGAAATTTAATAATCATTTTAGTTTCAAATATTCGATTGTGTGCTCATAAGATAATGTAAAACTGTCGGTTGTTATTATTAAGCTGTGGCAATGGAAATATTAGCAATTATTTTTAATCTATGTCAGTGTATAATCTACTGTTGCTCAACTTCTGAGGATCGTTAAAATTCGAAAATTGTGTTTATTTTATTTACTGTGGGTGAATCGAGAGTTAAATGGAAATAATATTTAATAGTGTTTTTATTATAACTTTTGTGATTTAAAACTTTGCTGCGAAAGACAATGGCACCTCGAGATACGCCGAAAGCTACACCCAAAGCAAAAACTATTGTCGGACGAACAAATACTACGAAAGCGAGATCGAGTCCAGTGAACGTAAAAAAGACGATGTCGGCAAGAAAACCGGCTGAAAAGATCCCTTTAAAAGGTACTTAGCAGTTTTATTACCTACAGTATTCCTAACAAATACATAACTCTTATTGTACGTTGAAACAATCCATTCTTGCAGTTTTAAAATAAGTCTTAATTACGCATAGATAGTATCTAGCAATTTTATCACATACAGTATTCTTAGAAAATATATAACATGTTGTGCGTATAAACAAACCATTCTCAATGAACTACCACGTTAACATAATATCTCTTAATTACGTGTAATTAACATCGAGTTTAATGTACCTACCTACTATTTTAATATTTCCAGTTATGCCTGTGGAACCAAGAAAAAGAACTAGCACAGTACCGAAGGTGTCCACGCCAAAGACCAAAGAAACCAAGTCTGTTCCCGTCCCAGGGAGTGTCACGAAGAGTGCTAAGAAGGCGACATGGAAGCGGCGTCCCAAGCCGGCCCACTCTGGAGTGCCCGTGCCGGAGAAAATGAAGAAATTGCTCCAGAAACAATTGATGGATTCCGACTGTAGCCTTTGAAATGCACCCGACTTTGGACAGGACCTAAATATTGCCACCTTATCTTTAAAATGACATTAAAAGACGTAATACTTTCTAAAGGACCTGGTATACCTACCTACGAATAGCACTTTGATGAAATTGAGTTTTGGTGGCCTGTGATAAAACATAAACCATCAGCTTAAGTGATTACGATTAATAAGTACTCTGTGATGAAATATTATAAGTGATATACTTTTTATATAACATGGAAGTAACAAACGAGCATGCAGTCCAGCTGGTGGTAAGTGGCTACTGCCGCCCATGGACATC
>DWNM01000048.1:0-16058 GCA_018250375.1 Narcosius parisi helen
CACTTGCTTTACGGTGAAGGAAAACATCGTGAGGAAACCTACACACCTGAGAGTTCTTTAAAAAAAAAAGTTCTCTAGGGTGTGTGAAGTCTATCAATTCGCACTTGGCCAGCTCGGTGGACTATGGCCTAAACCCCTGTCACTCTGAGAGGAGACCCATGCCCAGCAGTAGGACAATAATGGGTTGACGACATGTTTGTGTACGCAAAATTTGAAACGCAGTCGATGGATTGACTTGATATTTATAAAAGTGTATGTTTATGTAAGAGTATTCGTACATTTACATAAATACGTACATAAAAAGTGTATATACTATTCTATACGACCTTGACGACCCGCGTGGCGGAGCGGTCACCACACCGGTCTTACGCGCAGAGGGTTCGGGTTCGATTCCCGGTCAGACAGTTATCGAAATGATGAATTTAGATTTCTGTTCTGGGTCTGGGTGTTTGTGTATTTGTCTATGTATGTTTTCATAGTACCAACGACACGGGGAATCCTAGTGTGCGGCGGTGAGTGTAGAAAGCGTCTGTTTTTTTTATACCAATTTTAAAAAAATCATCCTTACGTGACAACAATTTGCACCCTTGTTTCAAGATGGCGGCTGAAGTAAAAACGTTGTGACCCACGAACTTGGATTTAGCTTTACACTAACTCCCCGTTGACATCCAAAAATAAAATTGCGTCCTCTGACTATTGCAACACCAAATTTACCTGTTCACTGAACTAAACTATTTTCTTTAATAACTTTTTTAATTCTAGGTTTACGATAAAAAGTTATAGAACCAAAGTTGTAGAGAATTTGATTTGGGACCATAAATGTTATTACAATTTTTTTGTGTGATAAATAGTACGCTAGAACATAAAAACCATTCGCACACCATTTTCAAGATGGCGGCCGCGGAACAAGGGTTGCGACCCCACAAACATAGATTTAGCTTCACACCAACCCTCCGTAGACATCTAAAATGAATTTACGTCCTCTAACAATTGCATGCTCAGGACCAACAATTGTAACATTTCAATGGAGTAAATTAATATCAGACTAAGCTACGAATGAGCATGGGCGGGTTTAGCTTATTATACACAACAAAGTTATATTGAAGGACTATAACGCTTTTTCCTTACTTTGTACTTTTTACCATTGAACTCATGCCGCAAGTGGCCACATGAAACTTTCGTTTTAAAAGTAATATAAATAGTTTAAAAAACCTAATAAAAAAGAGAACCTAAGAAAATATACGCGAGTGCTCCTACATAAGTATGAAAGGCATCACCGCTCAGTGTAACATTGCGCTGTTAAATTTTCAGGCGTTAGTAAAAGTAGTTTTTTTTTATCCTCATGATCGTGGGCAGAAAATCAGGAGAGTGTTATTAGATTATTCTATTATCATCGGTGCGTTCTACGTGTACAATTTTTCAAATTATTCAGGTGTTTTTAAGTCGGTTAAAAATTACTTTAAAAAAATCCGACCACTGACACATACGTCCATACATACAGGTTAAGCTAATATAAAGCGTATAAAATCCTTATGAGGATCTTATAGTGTTAAATACAATAAACCTAGCTACACTCCACACTGATTTATAATTTCCAAGCTCGCTTCTTTCCCATCGGCAAACTGTTTACGCCATGTCACCTCGTTCGAGCCTAATTAAAACGTTCGGTACTTTGACGCCATAACTCACGATAAGTGTTTGAACATGCTAATACGCAATTACTTAGCCATAAAGCCACTCCAGGCCTCTTGTTACCATAATTGGTTAGCTGAGCGGTTATTATGTAACTCGATATTTGACATAAGGTAGCGGTAGTGCCCGCGGCTTTGCGTGGATTTTAGGAAACGGAAAATGTCGATTTAGTAGCATAGTTCAATCCGGTAGAAGTGTATGAAAATTATTGTAACGGATAAATTGTGCGTGCTCCTATAAATCTAAAAATAAATACACGTTATTACGTTATTAATTTCTTATCATGACCGATTTCACATTTTGGGGAGTCGATTACACCTACAAATATGCACCATTTATTCCTACACGACAGTTTTACTGCAACCATATCGTCGTATGAAATAATTTTACTACAACATATTACTGTCCCACTGTTGCACGAAGCTCATTGCGCTAGCCAAGATCGGATTGGTGGACTTCACACACCTTTGAGAACTTTTTTAAGAACTCTTTGTTGTGTAGTTCTCCTCGCGATGCTTTTCTTCGCCCTTATAGAAAGTAATACTTAACTTAACTTGCTAACTTAACGATTAAGATGGAATGCCTTGTATTAGTCTCGAATATGTTAATCTGAGTGTCCAATATATCACATAGATTATGGACTTCCGACATTATGCACAATTATTGACTCATTAAGCAATGTTTGTTTTAACTAACATAACTGATCTAATTGATTGGAAAATTGAAGGCAAGACGTTGAAGATGGCAACCTTACATAGAGGTCCAAGGTTCAAAACCCAGGCACGCATCCCTGCTTTTTCGATAATACGTGCATTAGAGTTTGCGCATTGTTAGAAATTTTAGGGACGAAATATTCTCAATTTAGTAAGCTTGTTACATAACGATATAAATTTAAATTATCATACAAGATACAGGATGGCAATGCTAGTTAATGCGCACAGAGTACAAATATATGCTTTCAAAGACTTACATATCATGAGTAAAACCAACCGAATGCAAACGAAAACCCTTACGAAAGGGTGCGAATTACAACGCATTACCGCGCTCCCTTATGCCCTAACTCCAAGTTAAATTCGTACAAGAAATCTACATCACATGGCGCTATTTGCGTTCATTGTCTTTCACAGGGCCTTATGTAACTTAATGAAGCTGGGAAAACTCATCGGCGTTCAGGGCTGCTTTAAATGGAATTATTTATCTACTTTTTGGATATTTTTCACGCCTTTCTGAACGTTTACATTTGAAGGTAGAATCATGGACGCATATAAGGAGGGAGTATTAGGTTAGGTAGGCCATCCGCTTTTCCTTCCTTAGCATAGATTAGAAAAGAGTAATTTTTCGAACATGAGTTTTTTTTTTAGTTTTTACTGACAATTTACATATCACTTTTCCATTTTGTTAACGAAAAAAATATTTTTAATTATCCAATGAAATTTCCCTTACGCACGCACACACCTGCCCACCACTACCAAGGTAATTCCAAAATATAAATCAAAACTATATACTCTTTGAGAATCTACAACGGAAAAATATTTGAAACGACGTCTCTGTTATTTCAAGGCAGCCCTAGCTTCCAACCCTTACATCATTCATGAACATACAAGAATAGAAGACCTTCAAAAATTCGGCTCGAATGGGGTCGTTTAATTCTAACCGTTTCATCCTTTACGACGCAAAAACCCGAATCACTGTGAATTACAATTACTGTCATCATGTCTACGCTGATTAACCTTTAGGGCGCCAATATACAAACTACAGCCCGCGACGTCCGTCGACGACGGTCGACGGCAGTTGCTAACGATAGGCGGCAACAGTCGGCGATAGTTGTCGGCGGTCACTTACAATAAGTGGTGACTGTCGATAACAATTGCTAACGAAAGGCAGCAATAGTCAAGGCAGACGCTGGCGGTTACTGAAGAGCGTCGCTGATAGGCGCCGACAGTCGCCAGCGATGTTTCGCGACACTCTATTAACGTCGGTGATAGTTGTCAACAACTGAAGATAAAACACGATCGTCGGCGACAGGTGGCGACGGCCGACAACTACCGCCGACTGCGCCGCCTGTTGTTAGGGACTGACCACCGACCATCGGCGATGGTCACAAGACCATCGGCGATGGTCACAAGCCCTGGCAGTCGCTCGTATATTACCACCCTAAATCTTTAGTATTAACCTGAGGGGTGTAAGAAGTTCATACTTAAGGCGTTCCCATGCCCTCAGGGGTAATAACACACAGATGTGATATCACATCATCTTTACTGTTTTTGTTAATTATTAATCAGTGTGTAATGAAATAAACTAAATCGATTGGGTTTCTTTTATAAAGGTCTATTATAACACTAAGAAATGATCAATCTAGTTAAGTTCCTTTACCATATTTAGCTTTTGTAATGTAACGTTAGTGATTTAAATAACTCTAACCATTTATTACATACTAGCTTTTTCCCGCGGCTCCGCCCGCATGGGCTTAATTTACTACATTAAAAAGTATCCTATATGTTAATTCAATTCATAAACTATGCGTGTGCCAATTTCATCCAAATCTACTTATTGGTTTTAATACGAAATAGGAGTAAACATATATTTATCATTATAAACTTTCGTGTTTATAATATTAGTAGAATTTCATATAATCAGAAATTTTGAAAAAATAATAAAATATTTCATCTGTTACACGACTTTTAATTTCGAGGCAGCCCTAGCTTTAACCAAGCCCTTGCATCCACGAACACACGAGTCGTGGACCTTCAAAAATTCAGGTTAAAAGCACGACACAAGTTTCATAACAAAAGCGATTTTTGGCGCGGCACGTGCCAGCCTAATAAACTTTTCAGTTTTCAGTATTAACTGCATTTTTTCCATTCCAACTCGAATCGCTCGCCACATCGCATGATCGCTGATTGCAATTAACGTTCTCAATATCTCCACGGTGTCAGCCCGACTGTTGCCCATTTCAACGGTTCGAATTGCTTTATTTTTTTTGTTACCCAAGGTACAAGCTAAAAGCGATTCGTAGATTTCGTAGCTTTACTAAACGTTATTACTCGTAGCTCTAACTCGTAGGCGTCGTAGCATCGTAGCAATACGTAGCAGCGAATGCGTATCCGATAAAATCATTTGTAAATTGATATGCAGTCTGTGATAAGCGGAGACTTAAAGTATTACCTAAATAGAAGGTTGGTTACTCCTCAGGAGCATCTCATGAGCCTTCTACTGTCCCATGCCTCAAAATGCAATATGTATTATACTTGCTAAACTAATAAATTTTCAAAATTTTAATTACAATATTAAAAATAAAAAAAAACATTTTATTCTGAACATATCTATCTGTTATAACTTTTAACGTCAAAAAACATATTATGTATTCTACCAATTCGCACGTGGCCAGCGCGGTGGACTATGGCCTAAACCTCTCAGAGGGAGATTCATGCCCAGCAGTGAGGCTTGTAGCGCTCCGGCGACTTGTAGTATTTTATTTGGAAAAAAACAATTGTTTACATCAAATTTTTACTTGTGAAAAGTGACAACTTTTATTTTTATCACTATTTTTCCTATTTCCAGCCTGCATCGCCAACAGGGCTGATGACGTTTGTTTTAAGTAACACCTTACACCCTGTAGTGTCAGTCAATGTTCGTTTTAAACAAACACTTAAACAAAAAACAAAAATTAAGCAAACATTCCGTGTACCACAGCGCCGCGACTCCACAGACCATTTCGTGTAGCGCTCGCATAATTTACTCGTGCCCGATTGATATATTTATTTGCTATTTCACAAGTTCCGTAGGCGTTCTATCGGCAGTAATTTCAACGTTTTTAAACGATAAATACTGACCCGAAATGTAAAATTGTAAGGCATCGGTGAATTTATTACGGTGCACACGAACTAGAGCGATTCGTTTAAACGTAAAGCGATTCGTTTATGTACGTAAATGTTATGTTTTCACGTGGTGCTGTTTGTGTAAATACCTAATTATAAGCTTTCGTGTTACATTTTAGTGCGGTATTTATTTATGAGTGTTATTAAGTGTAAATTGTGTTTTAATTTAAATGTGTGTTTAGAGAATGGTCCCTACGTATTAGTTTTCAATATTGCCACAATAATGGCTATAAATCCTAATGATATAGATTTAGGCCCGTTACTAATAATCTATTTACCCAATATTTTGTCTACCAGAGATCGACATTTGATAATATTTGCCAAATTTTGCAAATAGTCAAATTTTGATCGTTACTAAGAAAAAATTAGGTAGATTAATTATTATCGATAGCGTCACATATATTACTTCGCAGTGCAGTATATAAATAAAATCATGAAGATTTTTTCCTGTATCAAAGCCCAATTTCATATTTGTACGGTCGGGCTCATATTAGGGTTGTCCGTGCCATGAATACCATAAATATGGGTATAATGGATAACACAAAGCTGAATGGACATACACCCAAATCAAAAATAGAAATCTAAATTCATCTTTTCATTTTTATTCAAGTGTTCGCACACCGATCTTAAATGCAAAGCCATTAAGCGTTAATCTGACCTCTGCACTAAAATCGGGAATGCCGAGAATCGAAACCGGGACCCTCTGCACGTGAGACCGTTATTATGCCCGCTCTGCCACGCGGGTTGTCGCATCGCATCAATCGTATTAGAGCCCAGTAATAAAAATCCAATAAATAATTCAATATTATATCTCATCCAAATCCCTACTTTGGTCGTAAAGATTGTTTTCACCATAAGAATTTATCTTTAAACAAAAACACATTTCAATTTGTTTCTTTATATGATAGAAGTAAAAAACGAGTCTGCAGTCCATCTGATATTAAATGGCCACCCACTTACTATCAGATGGACTGCAAACAACTGCAACTACCGCTGATAGACATCATGTAATTAACCCCACATAAGACCAAAGTCATACCTGAGATTGACAGATGCGTTGCTATCCCAGGGGACTAAGTTAGAACGTCTCGGATATATATGTCTCCCTTACCATACCCTTCAGAAAACAGCGCTCAATACCGCTATTATTAAGCAGAAATATTTGCAACGGTGGTGCCTCCGGAATCGAACCACAAAGAGTTCCACCAAAAGAAGATTAAAGATTAATGATCAACCTTACAAACAAAGGCACCAGTCTGATCGCACCATAACCATCGGATTTATTAGAGCCTGATCATGCGATACGATACGGATTGCAATGGTTGCATGCCGTTCCGTAAACTTTTTGTTAATGTTCCAAAAGGCCTCATTAGTTCTGTGTTCCAAGTTCTATAGTTTGGGTAACTTTGCACTGTTTTTCGTTGGCTGGTATGTTAATCATTATCGTGAACAAATTATTAATCCACTGCTCGGTTTGGCTCGGCCTCTCAAAATATTTTCAGTTTTCGATCGTTATGGTTATTATCATAAAAGACAGAGACAGTGGGGCTCACCGACCAACAGTATGCGTAGCTCCGCATACTTGATGACCTTGATCGTCTGTCACTGTGTCAATACAATGTCGACCTTATTACTGAAATTATTAAGGATAAAATTAGAGGTAAGATAAATTCATGCCATATAGAGGAAAATGGAGAAACAGGGCATTTTGAATAATAAGCAAAACTTTCTAAAAGGAAATATTAACATAGTAACAGAGAAATTCCTAGAAATACGAGTGAGAGAGAATACTGATTCAACCAATTCAATTCTAATGTGTTGAAATCAAATACTACAAGGAATTCGTTTGAGGAGGTAAATTTAGGAGACTTGGACGAGATCAAGTTGCTGAAGAATGGAACCACGTTGATGACCCTATGCTACAATGGTCACTGATTTTGTTGCGTAGAGTACCTGGTTTGGAGCTTATAAAGGCAAACTAAGGGTGACCTGCTTATCCGACTCACTTATCCAGTAGCAACGCATCCGAGGCCAATTTCAGACTCTGTTCTTTTAAAACTAACTAGCTTCACTTACAAATGCATTTATTGATTTGAAAACGGATTAGCACGAATATGACTCTTATCTAGATCAATTTTAATAGGAATTGCCCATGATAATTGACTAAATACAAAAATGCGTCAAAATCGTTAGAGCCGTTTCGGAAAAAACAATTATACACATTGTTCGTTTAAATTATGTGATATACTCATAATATCTTCACATACTTGTTTGTGTGTGAGTGCTCCTCATATTTATTGCTCTTGTTCTTCTCAGAACACAGTGAAGAGCAAAGCTCGAGTGGCGTGCTCTCGATAAAGTTGTAAACGAATATCGAGTGCTTTTTAATCCACAGAAAAGAGAAAATTGTCTTGTTCTGTCGCAGTGTACTGCGGAAAAGATAGGATAGTTTGTTTTACGAACCAACACCAACGTTTAGTACTGGTAATATATGCTGGTACTTTTTGAATGGGCTGGCTTGTTTTTAATACGTTTTTATTAGCTAAGCAATGGTTTCTAATAGTTATAAATAGATCGGCTGAAAAAAAGGTCAACAGAAAAAAAAATGTCACCTATATAATAGTGCATAGAGTCCTCTGGGAGTGCCGGCAGAAGTGTAAACTTACATATTAACGTTGTGCATTTTTGATACTTTGGAATGATTAGAGAATAATTTTGAACGAATTGCATTAATTATCAGCATCAAAGTACTATCATTTATGTGGTAAAATAAAATAATAATGAACTTCGTTATCGTACACAATCATGACAATTTATATTACATTAAAAATGTAATACTTCAGAACTATTAAAATTATTTTACATTAAAAGTTTATCTCTCAGAAAAACACGCACATTCGCGCAAGCGCCCTGCGCCGTCTTACGTATTTCCGATCAGGACACGTGACCTGACGCAAGTCTAACATTTTTTACCCATCACAAAAAGAGCACAACGCCTCTAAAGAAGTTTTCGCTTCAAAAATGTAGCAACCCCGTACATACCAGTATTTTTTTGGTAGAAAATTCTAACAGACTTCTAACTCTGCACCGTTCTCGCCTGTTTTTTTCCATAACTCCTCTACATTTTACTTTTTCCAGGCGTCTGTTTGCTTTATTTCGTATTTCCATTACTCTGTTCCAGTTCCCGGGCGCGAGGCATTTATTCGACGGTCCTGGCAACGCTTCATCATAGTATTTTCTTAAAAGAAGTTGTTTATATAGAATTTCTTTTCGTTTGAAAGCTAATTTCAACGAAAATATCATTTTTCTGTGCGTAAATACTGTGTTTAATAAACGTCACTATATAAGAATTGTTTTCCAAAAGTCTG
Source organism: Narcosius parisi helen (assembly GCA_018250375.1). NCBI lineage: Eukaryota > Metazoa > Arthropoda > Insecta > Lepidoptera > Hesperiidae > Narcosius > Narcosius parisi. Next base: position 8,939 of record DWNM01000048.1, read on the forward strand.
CTAAAAATATGGAACGTATGTATCACATTCTAATTACTTGATTTAATAGTGAAGGTTGAGGGCTTCTGCAGAATCTTACGAATATTATAAAGCTGAAAGTTTTGAAGATGGATGGATGGATGTTTGTTTCTCTTTTTCTTTAAAACTACTGTTCAGATTTGGATGCAATTTCTTCTTCTTCTTCTCAGCCCACGTTAGTCCACTGCTGGACATAGGCCTCTCCCAAGGCACGCCACTGAGCCCGATCTTCGGCTCTCCGCATCCAACTAGTTCCCGCCGCCCGGCGCAGATCGTCGCGCCACCTAGCTGGAGGGCGTCCCACACTACGTTTGCCTAAACGCGGTCTCAACTCCAAGAGCCGTCTACTCCAGCGGTTGTCAGCTCTACGACAGATGTGACCAGTGACAAAAGGCAAAAGCTAGTTTTATATATTCATAGATTGCACCCATATCACATTTACCTAGAAACAGTACTGTTTTACAATTATAGACATTTATTATTCTACCATAAAGCAGTACAAAGGAGGTAATACAAACGTTTCATTGTACGTGTTCCACTTTGGTTTGCTTTGCTATAAAATATAGAAGTACAATAGCTTTCATTAGTAATGTTTTATTACCATTATCTATGGTTGAAAGAGGTATTCTTATTGGTCTTGCGAGCACTTTTTATTTTAACAGTCCTTGCTATTAATATTGTATTGTATTTTTATTGATAAAAGTAACAAATGACTGTAGGTACGGCTTAAGAAAATCTATCTGTTGAGTGGTCACTGGTTATTACAGCAAATAGATTTTTAAACCACTATAAATATAAACGCGAAACCCGAAACCAAATAATTGGTTTTGGGAATGTAAGAATGCCATGAGGGCTAAGTTGAAATGCCTTTTTTTTGTTTTTTTTTTATTGATTATATCTAACGATAAGGCGGACGGGCTACCTGATGGAAAGTAGTCACCGTCGCCTATGGACATTTGCAACGCCAGAGGATCGCCAATGCATCGCTGGCTTTGGAGGAGAGCTCTTTTTGCACCTCCTTTGAAGAACCCCATGTAATGATGTATTGGGAGCTATTACCATTTTTCGAATAACGTCGATGTTCGAAGACAGATTTGACCGAATATCGCTTTATCGGATTGACCGATCGATGTTTTAGTGTCGATTAAGTAATTTCCGCTCCATTTTCTATGGTACGACGGTATTCAGCTTAACCTTTGACCCTTTGCCAATTCCGTAGTTTAGTTACTACTTTGAATTATCAGCAATGAATATGAAAACGTTGTATGTATGGAATAACTAGTTTTAACCCGCGGCTTCGCTCGCGACCGAAGATCGAAAGCGCCCTATAGTTATTTTGCTGTCCCTCGGGAACAGTACTTTTTTCGGGAGGAAAGACATTTATTACCTTTTCTGGACAACGTGTATTCAAAATTTCATCATGTTCCGTTGAGTAGTTGAGGCATGAAAGCATGACAAACAAACAAACTTACATTCGCATTGATAATATTAGTAAGGATATAATAGAGTCATAATATAATATTTGCTATTTCTTCTCTAACTCTTTATTGTGAATAGAACACATAGCTTTAAAAATCCATATATTTTACCACGTAGTGTTGCTATTAACCTGGAAAGAAGAAAGAACGCGTAGAATTCCTTTTTGATACTTACATGATTTTTACACCATAACTTTGTGATTATTCACTTAAATAAAAGCAGAAATATATTTTTCAAAATGTTCAAAATACACATACCTTTAATGTAGGCATTTTCATGATTTTGTTTAATGAATAATGTGCTCCAATTATTCCACAAGTCACGGTAAATTCGATTGCGCCTTGCAAAGGGCTACTACATATACATCCTATACTTTAAACGAGCGATTCTTGTCTCAAGACACAATATAACATATACAAATGTAATTATAAATTTGTATGTAATTCGTTTCTCATAAATGGATTTTAACTAATTTTAGTATTTAAACGGTTTTTACTAATAAAATTGATCTTGTTAATTGTCATACTTGTGATTATCCGTTTTCACATTAAAAATGCATTTATATTTTATGTAACGCCATCTGTAGTATTTATTAAAAAGCGTTGGTATTTAATCAATGTGCGTAACAGATGGCGCTGTATTACATTTTTATCTGGAGCATTATAATTCGATTATGCCCTAATCGTTAGGGTTTAGGTTAGAAATATTATCCGAGCGAAGTTTGGTCGCCTAGCTAATCATTATTATATTTGCAGGTGTTCATATTGGGCATCGTGTTGGGCGTCATAGCCGCTATAGTGTTGGTGGGTCTGGCGCTGCTGATGCTGTGGAAGATGGTCACCACGATCCACGACCGAAGAGAGTTCGCGCGATTTGAAAAGGAACGCATGATGGCCAAGTGGGACACCGTGAGTAACAATTTATCACCTGACTGATTATTTTGTAGGTTTAGCTTAATGCTTATTGATTTGTTAATTGATAATCACTTGATTTCACGGTAAAGGTAAACTTTGTTAGCCAACCTACACGCCTGAGAGTTCTTAAAGAAAGTTCTCAAAGATATGCGAAAACTACAAATTTGCATTTGACGAGCCTGGTGGATAATGATGGAGATTTTTTAATGTTTTTATATGTAATATGGAAGTAGCAAACGAGCATTCAGTCCACCTGATGGTAAGTGGCCACTGCCGCCCATGGATACCATTAATCAACACCAGATAAGATTAATCTTGCCTAAGGTCAGCCACAGATGCGTTCATTGTTCTGAGGACCAAGTTGAAACGCCACGGATAAGTATATCTCCCTTACCACACCAGATTAAAACCAGATTACAACAGCGCTTAACACTGCTGTTATTAGGTAGGAAAAGGTGTGACAGTGGTGCCTCTGGAATCGAACCACAAAGAGCTCTATCACCTTCAAAGGACAGCATTGGGACATTAATGACAGTGCTTTTTGCACTATCAATGCCACAATCTTTTTAGTTATTGTATGAGCCTTCAAATAATCCTAGAAAACAAACTTATTTCGCTCCAATTTTAGTTACAGAGTTAACGTGATGTTAACACGCTACACTGATCACTCGGTTATTATCTTCTTTAATCAAAAAATCTACGTTTGTAATTTGTGTAATTTATTTGACCTTGTGCATCACGCTACCAGGAATCGAATGTGACTTATCAGACCTCAACGATCTGCATCTGAATGATCCTTGTTGAAACGAAGCATCTCGATCGAGGGGGCCGAGGTTCGAATCCCAGGCACGAACCTCTGATTTTTCAAGTCACTTGCTTTAACGGTGATGGAAAACGTCATGAGGAAACCTGCATATCTGAGAGATATTAAAAAAAATCTCAAAGGTATGTGCAGTCTACCAATTCGCACTTGGCCAGCGCGGTAGACTATGGCCTAATCCTTCTTATTCTGAGAGGACACCCATGCCCAGCAGTGGGGCAGTAATGGGTTGATGATAATGATGATGATGATTTGACTTTGTGTTTTGTATTTTGCAGGGAGAAAATCCTATCTACAAACAAGCAACCTCGACATTCAAGAACCCCACATACGCCGGAAAATAAAGATCTGAAGATAAATCTGATACACAATAGTCATTCTCATAGAAATTGTCCCTTACTATCAACATGCCTAAATAGCAAAACGTCCAACTATTTACAAGACCGTATTGCAGATCGTCTAATAAACAAATCGTGTAAAATATTTTAAGTACAGTCATAAACAACATAAAACCCACTTTGGTTTTCAATTCAACTTAATAAATTACTTTTTAGACATATTGCTCAATAGACATTTTAACTTGGACGTTTTGCTACTTAGGCATATCGATAGTAAGGCGAAGTTGTGACATCGATGGCGGCGATCGCATTTAGTAGTGACCAATTGTCAGTATTTGGTAAATAAATTATATACATTTTATACGTGTAGTAGACATGTTTTCATGTAGGAAATTTAGGAGCTGATCATATGAAGATGCCTTAAAATGTGCCTTGAAATTAATGTTAGTAGATTTTGCTACCAGATATTAACATTTTGCAGTTACGTTTTCATTACAATCTGCAACGTATTGATTTTCCAAAATGAGGTCTGTTTTAATCTCAGTGTAATTACTATGGTACGCTTTTTGTACTTATGTGTGAGTGTGATCGTTGTACTTATGTGTTAGTGTGAGTGCAACTGGATGCAGCATGGTTCTCGACCATACTAACTACGTTAATAATGATATTAGCACAAGAACCCATGCTGTATTCATTTTAGTCAATAAACATTTAGGTATTATTGCATATTTTGGACTTTAATATATATTAATAATCATATCTCAAGGTGTGTTAGGATTTCGTTTATATTTTACATTTTTTGACAGATTTTTTTTTTCTATAATAAAGTCATGTTATATATATATATAATATGTTAGAAATCAGCGAATGCTACACCGTCTAGAGGCTAAAGTTAAGATTAAAGGATTAATTAAATGTTGAATCGCGTTCATTGCTTTGCTTGTAAACATTTAATACTCGAATTGTTTATAGAAATAATAAAAATATTGTATGACCACTATTATTTGGCCTGTATTTAAAAGTTTTTAAAGTTTGCCGAGTTTTCAAAAACGATTGAACACAAATTTTTTTTCTAAGTGTGTACATCTAAAAATTTTGTTCATATACAAGAGCCAACAAATTCCACGTTTCTAAGTTCTAAACTGAGATACTATCTTAATTTTGAACCCTCGTTGTAACGCCTCAGGGGATGAATATTCAAAAATCCCTTCGTAGTGCTCACTTACGTAATTTGAGGAACGTTTGTGCAAATTTTAATGGTTCCGTATCCAGCGGTTTCAACTGTGCGTTGATCGATCTGCCAGTCAGTATCTAATTTTATATATATGGATTTGTATGACTCTAGAAGGTGCGTGTTTTGTTGATACCTTGTTATCTTATAAGGCGCGTTCACTGCCGTACCCCTTACTTAGGCTTCGTGGTGGTAACGATTATAACTAAGTATGATAAATGCTTTATACTTTTAGACCGGTGACTTACATTGTAATAATGCTATCGGCCCCATCTGCGTTACCTAAAATTTGATCGGGAATGCAACTCCGGACTTATGAATTTTTGAACGGGGACAAAAAGTATATTGGCACCCCCCCTCTGTGAATTACTTATACATAGCGCTAGGTTGAATTATGTTTTAGTTTTTCTTCAGCGGAAACTTTTGTTTAAAATAAAAAGCCCTTAAAAAAGTTTTTTTTTTCGAAAACATAATTGAACATAATTTTGGTGCCCCTTGAAGCTGTCGCCCGGGACAAGTGCCCCGGTTTGTCCCATAGAGATCCGGGCCTGTTACGATGTCATCGACATAATATTATTTTTAACTTCGAAATTTTATCTTTGAAAGGTGGTAGAACCAATATAGTTCGACCGGGGAGGTACCACCGTCACACTCCTAACGTGAAGCTTGGTTTAAATAAACGGTTCTACCTTCTAATGAAAGCTACCAACAAACTGATGTTTTTGATGAAACTGGAAGATAGGCACCGGATTCTCTGCAATAGAACATCGTATCCTATACGTGTTTGAATGTATTATTTATGATAATACATTTAAATGTGAGACACGTCTTCGGATGATGCGGACGGAGCGAGAGCATTATATAAAGTAACATTTAGTGCCATTACTAATAGATCGATATTATGAGTGTTTAATTATTTATTTCGATATTAACTACGAATAAGCATAGTTTTATTTCTTGATATATAAATGTTAATAATGTTTTACAATTCTCATTATTGTTCAGGTGAATATGCATTTTGAGAACAATTTTTAATGTACGTACAAAAATGTTTTTTCTACATATAATATTGTGATAATATCAACGTTTTAGATCGCCGACTGTATATACAATTTACTTTTATTGATATATGGTTTATAATTACAACTATGTGGCCTTTTAACTATAGCTAATAAAATAATATTAATAATATGAAGTTTTTTAATTACCTTACTTTTATAAATTGGAAGCCTTTGGCGCGTTATGAAAATCAGATGAGAGTGTTTTTAAGCTATTGCATATCTTTTATCGCGGGCTTTGAGTGCGGCGACCGAATCAAGAAATTTCATAACGAAAATAAAACCTAACACTTCCCACTCCGCCTACCATGTAGCTCGGCCGACCGCTTAAGGTGTATGTACATATATGGTACGACAGTACGAAGCTCGCACGGATCGAGACTAGCTGCTCCGAAATTGGACGGATACGTAAGTAGCTGTTTGTGAAAATGTATATAGGTGTATAGGTAATTAACTTACTTATAGGTAATTAAAAATACTGCATAGATAAATAAATAATTATAATTGCATAAGTTGATAAAAAATGCTATGCAATAGCTTTACCGCGGCAGTCCCGGAGTGCCGCATTTCTATATGTCCGAATGAATAGTAGTTAGGCGCGCAGCTCGAACACAGGACGAAGTTAATCTTTAATGTTATAGGCTAGCTAACTGTTTTTTCGGAGAGCTTTTCTAGGGAGTGTAGAGACATGGAGCATCATCTCAAACGAGGACCTGTTGACAGTGTCCGGCTTTAAGCAGTAAATAACAAAACCCTCCACAATGGCGTTAGTGTAGCAAAAGAGTATGAATGTACCATAGAAAACGGTAAAGTAAGCAGTTGTAGACAGAGTGAAGTGAATTTTGATATTGCTCCGAGTGATACCAAATTGGACTATATGTTATTTTACTTGAGTGTGGGTTGGAGATCATTGATATAGTTATAGAATAACCTCAATTAGGTTTGTAGTGCTTTTGATGCAAGGGCGGAGTCAGGATTCTCGTTTGACAGGGGCTTGACTCAGTTGAAGGTAGACTGTCACAAAAAAATCTTCCTTTAAAGAGAAATATGCTTTCTCCGAAATAAGTCATCGGTGAAATAAGGTCCTATTACTGTTGCCGGCCCTTGAAAGATTACGGATGGACTTAAGTAAGTACTTGATTTTAGGTATTTGGTGTTTGGGAACCTTAGAAAATATAAAAAATGTCCTTTCGTTTTGAAATAAGTATTATAGGAGGTATAATTAAATAAATTAACAATATTTAGGAGTTAAATGATAAATG
>DWNM01000049.1:0-16027 GCA_018250375.1 Narcosius parisi helen
TAAATTCATGATGTACTTTTAACACTGTTACTAACAGTGGTGCCTCTGGAGTCAAAACACAAAGGGTTCTACCAAATTCACAATTCAGTTATAAGACGTCGCACGTAAGCCGCAACTTACTCCAGAATGCTGTGTAAAATATATGAATAATCCATAATTATGAGAGTAGCTACTAAATTGAATCAGCAGGAATGATTAAAATGAATTGTTGACTGTTTGTTCCTTGGAATCTTCAATTTCCTGCCTTGTGGAGCAGGAGCAACTTCATTGAGGAAGGTAAACATTCATTACAGGACTATTATGGTGAATGAAAAGCTTTTGCTCTTTGAATAATGAAAATAAGCTTGAAAGGATTTGTATTTGGAAAAACATTAGGTGATTGCTAGTGGTATTTTAATACGAATTAATTAGGACAAATTAAAAGATAAAACACGGTGTTGTGGTACATGTATCTTAGTCTTGGAAATAATTTATGACATAACATATTACGATAAAATTTAACAAAGAATCGTTATAGACTTGTAATAAATAATTAGTAAAATATATGTTAATAAATATTCCTTATTTCCTATTGTACGGCTATATTTTTATTAGAGCCAGCAATTATGTCGATGTTAGACTGTTGAAGTCATTAATCGAGTGCTTTCTACGTTTTTATTCAAGCTATAGGCACCTGTGAGACTCGATAATAGTAACATAAGTAATTCCATAAGTACAAGGTTCACTCCCTAAGATTCTATAAAAATGCTCATTTGAACGTCACGAAAACATACAAATCTGTTTGTAGGTCTTTCCATTTTTGGGATTTGTATCAGCTGGATTTCAAGTTGCACAGATTTACTTTGCAACAGCGATGCACGATGTTTAAATATTAAAACCCCGCCACTTAAAGTCTTGTTTCAGACTGCTGTAAAATTGTGCGCGCCATGTCAATGCAAGTTTTATTACTTGGAGGTGTTGCGGCATGCGGCTGCAGTGAGCGGCTGCGGCGAACAGTAGCGGCGAACTGTTGCAGCTTCTGTTATCCATTGTCTGTGTCGTGGGTGCCTTGGGCACACGCAAAACGACTACATCAACACTACGACCAGAATTAGCAAAGAGTTCTAAATTAATTGAGTGTTAGGTTTGGTGATGCTTTCAATTCTAATTTATGACTATGCTGCTGGGTGCTACTTGGAAGGGAGTAGGGGATACACACTTACAGGGGACATTAGTTCTCAAGAATATCTGTGGCTTTGATAGTCGTTTTCAGTAGGAGTGGAACTCTATTTGGAGTATACTCCAGGTGTAGCTCTGGAGACTCATGAAAAAAGCGTCGACCTGGCTTAGAATTTGGAACCCTATGCCTCTCAGAGCGATATTGAGTAAAGTAAGTATAACGTGGATCTCAGAAGAATTCGATGACATATTGAAATTTTGACGTCTTTAAGTGATGTTAGCTGTTTTTTTGCTTTGCGTCTCAGTATTGCTTGGCACTGCGACTTAACGCTGCGGTTTATCTTTCTGGATTGACGCAGCGGCTTACGTCCTACCATTGCGATTCACAGAGGAACGGGTGTAAACAAGTCGCAACAGTCGGATGCATCGCGTTCAAATATTCAAGCTGCTGTGAAATTGAGAGCGTGTGTGGATGCAAGTTTTATCGCCCATACCTTCACGTAATGCTTGATATTCTGGATTAGACAGTTTAGAGGTGCATGAAGTAATTCAGTTGGTACAAAATGACAAAAATAAAGTTACAATTGAACAGATATATTATGTGTGGTTGTAGTGCCCGATATAGTTGAGCTACGAAGATTTGCACCAAACTGTTCATACTGAAACATGAAACTGGAGATGAAATGGATATTTGGTATCTATCCGGTATCTGGCCCATTCGGCTTTGTTTTCACAATCCGGCCTGATACCGGATAGTAGCACAGTATGTGGCCGGATACGGAATTGTAAAATTTTAAAAATATATCATTATTTTATATAAGACAAATAATATTACAACAGGGTATGGACACCCTTTATTAAAATAATCACGTCGAAAATATTTTTATCATATATTTTTTTCAATATTTCGTTATTTAGTACATTAAACAGTGGCAATTTATGGTGAATGTATACCAAATGTTTGGCATTTGTTGGTAAGAGGCGCTTGGCTTCCTATATCAGACCAGCTTCTGAAAATAGCCTTTCGCTGTAAACGCTACTGCCAGGTGCTGAAAGATAAATTCTGGCAAACATTGACAACTGAGGGTACTGGTTCGAATTAACTAACCACCAAATGTATTGGGTCATGACTGCGATCTATTCGAGATGTCTTTAAGAAAAAGTCAATCTCGTTAGCAATTGGATTTTGTTTTTCTTGGTCGCGACAACCATTACCATTATTATGCTTTGCCACTTCATTGAAACAGTCCCAAAAAGTGTCATGAGCTTCATGCTTCAGCTTCATCCTCTTCCATTAGTTTAGCAGGTTTTGAAGACGGCGATTATCTGTTACTATACGCTACGCTATAAAGGGCCGAATATCCGGTAGGTGGATATTCGGTGCTCCGGCTTCGTAGCTAGCCGAATGTCCGGTATCCGGTATCAAGCCAAACCACTATTCGCTTCATCTCTACAAGAAACAACGAAAAAACAAGTAATTTTCAATTATTTTTTACTATAATAATTAATTCGTTTGTATTTTTTACGGAATTTTCTTATTTCTATCGATAATATGGAACCCAAATCCTTCGTCATCGGGTTGGAAGTGGAATGTAACAAATAGCTCCGAAATATTATGCTCATGGGTATTTTTACTATCCCCACTATTACGTATGAGATTTGTTGTTCAGATTTAAATCTAACAATATACAATGGTAATTATTTCATCCAATGAAAAAAAACACTTTAAAATTGTTAATAAAACATTGTGAACGATTTGCAGTTTCTTTATTGCAAATTTGGTTAATTACTCAACTGAAAAAGATTTAATCAATGACAGTAAAACATTTTTCTATTACGAGCAAATTATGAATCGTCAGAACTGGGATATTAATCTGGCGCTCACGCGAATGGCCACTGTTCCCCTACTGTTGTTCAGAGCTGCAGATTCCAGCTATCTTCGGAATCTGTTCGCCATAAACTTGTTTCTAAATCTGTATGTGTGACGTTTATTGGAAAATACTTTCTCGTTATTTGTGTAGCTGTGTTCAAAGAGCAGAAGTCGAATTGATTTTTGTTCTTTTATTTACTTTTGTTTTTAAGTTCATCTGTTATTCGTGTTTATCTATGTTATAATATTACGATATTTCTGTTCGAATATTCATGTAACAGAATTTGTTGCTTAATTAAATTAAGGCTTAATTTTTAACAGTCACACTTAACATTTTAATAAATTTCACGAAAATAAGTATTATATATTTAGGCATGTATAATACACTTGATTTTAGACTTATATATATTTGTAGTCTAAGAACGTACATCAAAAGGAGTTCTGTTAACGTTGGTTAAGGTCATTAACTAGAGCCACATGAGAGCAGCTTTACAATCATGCAATTAATATAAGCTAGCTTTTGTAGGTTAGCTCATTGATTTTGAATAAATAAAAAGGGAATTTGATATACGTTGACGTTTAGAGAGTCAAATGACAAAAACATTACTATCACCGCCCTTCTCCTATCAGCCAGTGAGGGGGATGACGCGAAGATAACGGAAACACAGATAAGGAGAACGGGTACCTAAGACCCCTTCCATAATGATCCCTTGCATTATGCAATGACGTCACCTGTCTAATTCGAGAAGGCATTACGGGCGAATCGATTTCCCCCGGGCACGATAAATCCTGGGATCTCCTCGCCGGGTCCTGAGCCTGTGATTAATTATTCAGCTTATGAGTTGTAAGATCGAAACTGTCTGATTGGTTCGAGTTTTTCGCCGGGGTCGATAAGGATGTGAGGATGTCGGAGGTGCAAGATTGATTACATGACTTTGGACATTTGTCTACGGTGTGATCTACTTTTATGACATCAACCGTCAGCGCTAGCTATGTTCGGAGTTTGTTACAAACATTTTTTGGCGACAGAAACCATTTAAAGATTTGACGTTAAATTAAAATCAGGCCCGTTAAATTAGTTCGCCTGGCCTAGTGAGGCCTGTTAGTTAAGTTTAAATTAAAGTTTATCAATTCATCACTCATTTGTGCTTATTGCTGGAAATAAACCTGTACTCATTAGCTCTATTCCAATTACTCTTGTCCCCTTTGAATCTCTATTTTTCTGCACAATGAGGTATGAAAGTTAAGGAGAACCTGAAAACAAGATCTACAAACAACCAAAAAAGGTCTGGCCTGACATCAACTGTCACCACAAAAATGGTAAAGCAGGACGAGAAAAACTTGTGTTCATATTTTTCTTGTTTACTTCGAACATACAAGCGATAGGATATATGAACAACGAGCACCTATTTCCCAATAACCGACAGAGGCAGATACAGAAACAAGTTATAGATATCGATTGCAAAGATAAAGTTTGTTCAGCTTCGAATAGCAACGAAATAGAATAATCCGGTCAGACTACAACTGGATTAGTGTCGAGTTTTATAAAAGAAAGATCTTTGAAGATCTTTGAAGGAGCATTCTTTAGTGCTTTCCAATAACATAAAAGCGTTTATAAGCTTGCATTTGATTCGACGGTGTAGGAAAATATCAGGAGGAAATATTGTGAGGAATTGTGAGGCAATAGTGATCTTGTTCTCAATGTTATGTGAAATCTATCAACCCATACTTAGTAAGTGTGATAAGCTAGTTTGAGTGTGATGGAAGTAATTAAATTGAATATTTTACGAACATGCAGTACATCTGATGGTAGGTGATCACTGCCGCTTATGGAACCAATTCCATATAAAACAGGTATTCTTGCAGTTGAACACAGATGCGTTGCCACTGAAAGCTAAAATGGGCACCTAATATGTTAGTCAACCGGCATCCACAACCTTCCACCTAAACGCAAGAGCTGCTTCACGCTAGAAATAGATGTAGTGGTGGTACTTCTCCGTTTGAACTATATTTATACTAACGCCTTTGAAATTAATAATATGGTACTTAAATGAAACTTTCCATGGGTAAGGCTATAATTAAAGCGCCACATAAGATTACCTTGTATCCTATCCAGCACAACCATACGTATAATGAAGAACAAAAAACCTACATTAAAACTCAATGTATCATGTAGATATCTAATTATATCTGCCAGCCTGTAATAGGTATGTTAAAATTATATTACCAGTATGTTACATTGGACTTTGCGGACTTTTCACTTCCAACATCATGGAATTTCAGAGGAACAATTTTATAGTAAAGTAGGATTGAAGTTTGTAGAGAGGATTTGACTATTTTTGATATTGGCTTCTTTTCTGCTAAAAAAGTAATAGTGCCAGGAGTATTAGAAAGTAAAATCAGTAGTAAAACTTCAAACAAATATAATATTGAAAAGAATGTAAAAATAGCTATTGTAAAGATGTAAAAGAGAGGAATCTGTTCAGATGCGGGAACAACAATACAGAAATAATCCAGGGAACGCCGTTCGTGCCGGCGCTAGATTAGCGTTCCAGTTCCGTGTTTATAGCCGTTCGGCTCTGACGTAGACTCACTGATAATGTAGACTCCGAATGTCTGACAGGCACTTTAATGACTTACTGAACTTTACATTACAACAGCTTCTTGAAATCTCTAATGTAATACTTTTCCATGCTTTGTTAAAAAAATTAGAAAATAGAAAATTAAAAAAAAAGTTTCTACCAATTGAATAAAATTAAACGGGATAAAATTGTTTTGAATTCATTTGGATTGTCTTATTGTAATTATTAATTTTCACTAAATTCTCTTCAAATAACGCGTTTTTGTCCGAGAAATTCAAGCAACTTGAGCCAATCACTACGCTATCCTAGTTTCCCTAATTTTTCGTTTCTCGTATTTTTGACACGTATAAAAATTCTAATAAAATATATTGGAAGTCTATTACATTATTTCGTCAATGGGCTCCGATGAGGCTTCGCAGGGATTTCTCGTATTCATTGAAAGCCTCTCTGCTATTCGTTGCAAAGGTATTGTAACTAAAGATTGGCTTCTGCAAAGGTGCTTTCTGATGTTTGAGTTTTAAAAGATTTGTAATAAAATTGAACAGGTTTCTATACACCTCGTATGTTCAATAAACGATATTGAGTCGAAAACACACGAATCAAGCTTATTGAAACAAGGTTTTTACCCGATTGCTGAGGGTAATGTTTTTTGAGCGTATGTACATAATATGGATGTATGTCTCATTCTTTGGAACGTCCAACAAACCAAACGGCTTAACATATGAGATGTCAACATATACATAACTCGTCGTTGGATTCGTCCAAATTGCAGGATTTAGGCTGACTTAAAGCATTCAAGTTTTTGTTTTTGTAATAATTACTAGTAAAAGCAGCTGTAAGAAACATTTGTTAAGTGCTTTTTACATAAGCTGTACTTTGTAAGTGGTAGAAATTTTCACGATTACTGTGCGGGGGCCCCACTGTTATACCTACTTCTACTTTATGCAAATATACATAAGGTAGTGAGCTATAAGCAGTAAATTAATAAACGGTCCATGTGACGTTAGCTGTTCATAACATGCTGTACTCAAATTTGTTCACAAATACATCGTTTCCATCGGGACTTTCAGGGGTTACAGTGGCCATGACACGCGCCAAGAGGATGCCATGGAACGTCTTGTGGTGCAGGGTAAAGTAAATGGTATCAGATCCCGGGGCAGATCTCCGCTACGATGGACAAACTAACTCAAAGAACTGACCAAAAGTGTCTAGAAATGAGAACGCCCACGAAACATCCGCACGAGACAAATGGAGCGCGGTAGTGCAACGCGCCTCTAAACATCATGCCTCCTTCTGCCGACTCCTCTGTCAAGAGTATAACGAAGAAAAAGACATTGATTCTTCTGGGGACTAACATGAAACACCTTAAAAATGTGAATCTGCCTTACCACTCTATAAACCAGGCAGTGACAGCCTAGTGATCAGAAACTCGGGCTCTCAATCAGGTAGTTCGAGGTTCAAGTCCCAAGAACAGACCTCTGATTTTTCAAGTTATGTGTAATTAGAAATTAATTATCATTTGCTTAAACGGTGAAGGAAAACATCGCGAGAAACGCCTGAGAATTCTTAAAAAAAGTTCTCGAGGATGTGTGAAGTCTACCAATTCGCACTTGGCCAGCGCGATGGACTATGGCCAAAACGCTTCACTCTGTTGACGACAGCTACTTAATAAAACAGAGGACGGCAGCTTGCACATAAGTTAGAAATATAATTGGTCAAAACATATATTGTTACCTATAACAGATATTTCGGAATATGGCTTGAGATAGAATCTTGTATATTTGTATTTCCATGTAACTTATGACTTATAACCTGTAATCGGTTGTAGATTTATCGTTCGTTATGGTCCAAGGAATCGTAGGTCTGGCAAGAGGCCAGTGTTTGGTCACCAAATATAAGAGCAAGCGATTCAGATTTTTTGAAATCTTCGATGGCTATAAACTTCTTTTAGATTTTAGTGGAAGCAGCAAACGAATATACACCAAGTGGTCATTGTCGCCCAATAAGACAGGATTCCAACCTAAAGGTTTTTTTTTATAATATTAGAGTAGCAAATGATCTTGCAATCCACCTAATGGTACATGAACGTACTATTAAGTGGACTGCAAGACAAACGTGAACGTACGTAAACAACTCCACATAAAATTAGAGTCTTACCTGAGGCCCACCGCAGATAGAATGAACACCGCACACCATAGTCGTCGAGTCCACATCCTATAGATTAAAGTACGTAAGGGAGATTTGGATGTCTTGGTAAGCACGAAATGTTTATATAAAAAAAATGTAACCGCTTCATCTCATAAATTACAGTAAACACCAGCTACCGCGAACTTGTAACTTAATATAATACCCTTTGCGGCGAAATGTAGTTCCGGTGGGACTAACTATTTACTGTTTTCCATTATCACTTACTAGTTTAGGTCCGTGGCTATGTTTGCATATAGGGAACATAATTGGTCTGAGAATTTAATAGGTTGTATACTTATATTTGTTTCGCGATAGCTTTGTATTATTGTGACTTTATATCATCATCTATATGAAAGTGACAAAAAGACACTCCACAATATGCCTCCAGCGAATCCTAAGCTACTTCGGACACATAGCGAGAAAACCCGCCCATAACCTGGAGAAACTAATCATAACTGGGAAGGTGCAAGGCAAGAGACTCAAAGGGCGGAGTCCGAAAAGATGGTCCGATCAGGTATCCGAACGACTGGATACCAACATCAACCACGCTCTGCACTGCTCCACGGACCGTCAGAAATGGCGGAAACTTATAGACCAAAAAACTGAGGAGGGTCATCACGATGCTCAGCAATGAGCAAGCGACTAAAGGAGGAGGAGGAGGATATCATCATCATTGGTTATCATCGTCGTTTTACTTTTGTCCTATTGCTGGACACGTGTATACCTTACCAGGTGCGTATTGAGGGGATGTGGGTTGATGACTAATTTGTTTATATTTTCTGTGTGTGTTCAATTGTTATCATCTGAAGGTGGTAGAACCTTTTGTTCGACTACGGAGGCCATACTTTTTTGTATTTAATAACAGCAGTGATAAGGGTTGTTGTGTTCTGGTTTGAAGGGTGTGATAAGGGAGACATAGATACTTATCCGAGGCGTTCTAACTTAGTCCTCAGGGGTAGCATAGGGCATTTGTGGCCGTCCTAGGGTAGACCTCTAATCTTATTTGCCGTTGATTATAGGTGTCCATGGGTGGCAACGACCATATGAGGTAGGTGGTATGCTCGTTTACTACTTCTACGTTATAAAAACAAATCCGCATCATACCATTATTGATATAACTTCATACCGGCTTGCATTCAGGTTCTAGCCGCAGTTAGGCAGACAATTATCATAGTGAACAATATTGATTTCTGTTTGGGAGTGTCTGCGTTTGTGTGTAACTGTGGCACAGACCACAATGGGAATCCTAACATCTATCCTTTAGTTTCAAATGTCACTATTTTAAACAACGTCTTGAACGTACAAACAAACAGTTATCAGAGACATATTATAGTTATTTATCACAACATTCGGAAGGCAGCCAGTTGGCGACAATTTGCAGCTTGTACGAGTATTTGGGATGTTATCGTAACTAAACTGTGTTAGGGCTATATCGTATGGTTTCCGGTTTAGATTTCCATAAATGATTGTTAGCGCGATATTATGTTAAGTAGTTTTGTACTGTCATTACCGTGTGTAAGCGGCCTAAGTTATCTTTTAAAAGAATTTTCTCAGTTTATGCTGTATTCTCATCCGGTAGTATTGTAAGGAAAATATTGCAACTTGCACTAGAATGTTCAAAGATCTGTGAAGAAACACAGAATACTTAATAAACGAACATTCGAAAAACAATGAAGCGTTTGTCTTTGAGTCAAGGTTAAAATCTGAAACCGTTTTTAATATTTAACAGTACCTATCTCACTTGCTTCACTCTGATTGTATAAGTGGTAAGATATACTGATATACCATGTTTCATACGCCTAGTACTAAGTTGGAATGACAAATATTACTAGCAATAATTATAAAAATAAAAAAGCGGACTGTTTAAAATTAGAATAAAGCAACGACACTTCATAATTGTTAAAATCCTTCAAGCCGTTTGCATTGTAGGGCGTGTCGAAGAATGTGACATATGTTCGTAATACATTATCCTCCGCAAGCGGGTAAAACACTAGCCAATCTATCAATCAAAAAACTAAATACCGGTTCGACGCGGCTATTTCTTATATAAACAGAAGTACAGACATACCTACATAGACTAAAAAATACATTTATCGTTTTAATCGTACTAAGGCCTCTTTCAGGAACTTTACTTCTATTGTTTTTAGTAATCGCCCAAGTTGTTTCCCGTTAATCTATTGTCCGTAAGACAAGTCTTAAATCTAGACCTTGACGAGAAGCCAAAAAGTCTCAGAAACTGTTTTTTAAATTGTTTTCGTTTCGACTGCTTCTAAAGCAAGGAGAGCTTTATAGTATAAATATAAAGCTTTCGGGAACAGATGCAGTACGGTAAGTCAGGATTGTATATTAAAGTTTCCTCAAATTAATTCAAGTTTATGTAAAGAATAATAGCAAAGTGGTATAGGTTTTCAAAATGGTAGGTCTGATTAAAAAACAGATATAGCTTAGTGGTGAGAAATTTGATATCTCAGTCGGACGCTCCAATGGTCGAATTCCAGGGATGCACCTTTAATTTTTCAAACTTATGTGCGTATTAAAAAAATTGATAAATTGTATTGCTATCTAACATTTTATTGTATGTACTAGTTTACTTTATACTGTGGGTCGTGGGCCGTGGGTATATTAAAAAAATCCCGGATGACATTAGTTATGCAGTATATTTCAGGATGACATATTTTAATAACATACATTCTCAAGTGGACCACTAACTAGTTTAGTTGAGTTTAGCGCAAGTAGAGTGAAGCGTAAGGATGTGGTTACATTAGGCGAAAGATTTACCGCTGACATGCCGACTGTGATTTTACTTTTAAAGTAATATCGGGCTATGCCATGAGTTAAATTTTGGTAAGTTTAATCCACTAGTCGATACAGCATGTATCGCGGTCACAGCGAAACTGGATCATGGCCACGATCAATGCTTCATGATATTGCTGTATGAAATTAATGGGGCACCTGAAATTATTGTACATTGATTTGATTACAGTCGGCTTGCAAATTTTAGTCGCATACGAAAAATTATCGGATGCATGAAAAATATTTGAAATAACTACATGAAGTGATAATTGAAATTCCGTTTAAAAAAATTTTTTTTTAATACACTCGCTGAGGCAAATAAAAATTCAAACCATTTTTGTATCTCGTTTGTTGCGCGGCTTATCTGCCATTTTCCAATAGCATGGCATTTGTAATCCTCGCAGTCACTCACTTCGTTGCGATAAATTTAACCTGGTTTTTGTGCCGTGGTAAACTGCTTTTAATATCTATGTAACCTATTCCGTCTCCATGCAGTGGAACTTCGTTACTAATGTCGATTTCAAAAGATTATTTTTTTTATGCTTATAGCTGCAGTGTGACTATTGTGTTCTAGTTTAAAACGCTGTAAGACAGATAGATACACAGACAAATATTATTTATATATTATCACGGATGTCGGTGTACAAGCAATATAAAATATATCAAGAAATCTACTTACAATAAGGCCTTTGATGCTCGTCTTGCCACAATCATAAAGAAAAAACTCCGCACTAGTGCTGTTCTTCTTTGTAGGAGAAATAAAAATCGTTTGCATAAATAAGGTCGGCGAATCACTCTTGACAGCAAATTCGGCCAGTGTGTTTACAGCCTAATCGGTGACGTTATTAAAGTGCTTGAGTGGTGAGCTTCCTGAGGTAAATGACCCGAGCATTTTTCATGCTTTTAACGAGCTTTCCTTAAGCTATGTGTAATTGTGAGTTCGTCAGAGATGGATATCAAGAGATAACACTTTGTAAGGAAAGGAACTTGTTGGTAAGAGTGGACTGTGTTGTAATAAAAGTTCATTTGTATATAGAAGGTGATTTAGTATAATGTTAGTAAAACGAGATTGAGATCCGAAATCCCGGCAGCATTTCGAAGATATACTATGTTTTAGAAACTTATAATACTGCCAAATTTCAATTTTGTAAGTTTTAAATATTAAGCCATATGCATGAATGTAACTACGATATCAGCTGTGGAACAGTAACAGCTTGGAAATGATGTAAAATAGTTACCATAAACATGAACAGTGCCATGGGTGTACAAAAATACGCACGGACCGATTCATGTATCATATATGAAAATCCCTTAGGTTCACTCTCCTATTCCGATCTTTAGACAGTAAAAACCTAAGACCCTCATGGGTTATGTATCATTAGATCACAGCTACTCTTTCGTTCATTTGTTTAATTAATTTAAACTGCACAAAGTTACACAACTACGGAGCTAAGTACAATGAAAAATGTATCGCTCAGTGCGGAGCACTAGCCTTTTAGCACTCGAGATTAGAGACTGGAGATTACTGTAAGTAGCGCTAATACGGAGTTTAATGAGTAAATGCAGCTGTGACCTGTTAGTAGATTTCACATAGATAGTAAATGAGCATGCAATCCACCTGGTGGTAAGTAGTCATTGCCGGCCATAGACATATATAATCAGCACATATCATATAGCACAGGTGTGCTATATGATATGTGCTGATATCAACCTGAAGTTGATCATAGATGCCTTGCCTGAGTGCTGAGATGGTCGCCTCATATGTAAATCATCTGGCTTCCACATCTTTCCAATGAAACGCAAGAACTGTTTCACTCTAGAAATAGGCTTAGCGGTGGTATCTCACCAGTCGAATCGTACTGCTTCTATCACGTTGCGAAATATACTTTGTAAGATGAGATGATACCGTAACATGATCGCTGGATTCATACAATAAAGCGAACACCATTTCTTCAAGCTTAATTGGTTTAATTTCTCATTTTAATTCAATTAAATTATCGATATCATTTTTCATTTCAAAGTCTGAACTTAAACTCGTGAATAAATCCTTCACAGTTCGGCGTTGAGCAAATGTTTGACCCAAGTTGGCGTTCCCGTCCCGTGCGCTTTCTATTTTTCTTCTCACTGTCAAGAGTTAAAGTTTCATGCCCTAGATCTCGTAGAAAAAGTATCCACTTATTCGGTAGGATTTGAAACTTCGACAATTAATTAAAAAAAAATCCGTTAATACTCGTGTACGATATAGATTTCTTATTGCACACATGCTTTTCATATCGAAAATTAAATGTAAATTTGTTTAAGACAAAAATATGTTTTAGTTTCTTTGCTTACATTAGTGTAATTGATTTTAATCTTCCGTTTAACACATTTCAAACTCGTATTGTTTTTTGTTTCAAAGTGTGAACTTTCTTAGAAAGTGTGAACTCGCGGAGAGTTCGGTGTTGAGCAAATGTTTGTCCGAAGTTGGTGCTCTCGTTTCATGCACCTTCTATTTTTCTTCCGATTGTTAAGAGTTGAAGTTTGATGGATGCCCTGAAGCTTATGCGGAAACTTGCTACAAGTACGTATTTTGTGCATTATTTCTTTATCTTGGATGTGGAATACTCATTTTAAGTGGAAATTGTTAGAAAGAAACGGTGTTGGCTCTGTCTTGTTGACTTACACTTAAAAATAAGGCACATGTAACCATGGTCGCATATAGAAATTCCATGTATAGTAGGCATGACGAATTTAACCTAAGACCCGTTCATAAACACCCAGATTCAGAAAGGAAATCTATATCAAATTTAGATATTTAGCTTACTGGTAATTGATCCCAAAACCATCTGCCTGTGAGACCGCTGCTCGTCAAATGTTTTAGCTTTAGCTTTTAGCGATTTAGACTCAATTCCTATGCGAGCTATAAATTTGAGTATTTCCACCGTTGAACGGTTCTGACCGTAAATTTCAATCGTTTGTAGTTCACGCGTGGCGGGAATGCGTAGGCTCTGGTGGAGCGGATTTGGCTTTTTGAATATATTTCCGCACAACATCCATAGTTTAGAAACAAAAGCTAAGGCTGTATGGGGCAGAAGTAATACAATTGGTACTTTGACAATTGTTTTTTTATTTTTTTTACTTAAATGGAAGAAATGTACCTAAGTATATTTTTATAGGAAATCTTCCAGGTCTAGAGCATTGTAGTGGATAATGGCCCAATTGTATACTAGTTCTGCATATAATAGAACCTAACAATGTACATTCCCAAATCATTTGAAAATTGACAAGGAAAACATACAAACATACATAATTATAATTCTCTCCCTTGCCTTTTATGACCAATTTTTTTTTTAATATAACTATAGTAAATTGTGTATTTAAATAAAATATTCGTTCGGAACATAATTTGAAGTTGATGTTTGAAAACTGTCTACTTTTGAATTTTTCAAAACATGATTAAAATAGGAGATCGTTAAATGACGACGTAACTGTGTTCAATACTAACATCATGTTATTAATAAGGAAATCTAAAATGAGAAACATCGACAAGATCGTTGAAAATTGAAAGCAAAGCATAAACAAAACAAGCTTAGTGCTAGTTCAGCGAGCATTCAATTTTTCGTCTTGATTTAGGGGAGGATTTTATTTTCTGCCTCGATGCCAACCCTCGATCCACCCTTCTAAACTAGTCGGCAGATCGTTAATTAAAATTGCACACAGTAATAGTTGTGAGGCGGTAACACAGTGCTAGCGAAGATATACAACTGTTTATAAATTTAATATATATTATTACGAGTACTTACTAGTATAAACAGGTATACGTTTTATTACCTTACTATTTACCTCTGTAAACGCATGGTCTGTATTTGGTAGAAATCTAATAGTGAAAAAATGTTATCTGCGCTCAAATATGTACTCAAATTAGGTCCATTCGTTAAAAGGTGTAGAAGTTAACGCAAAATCTTCATGAAAATCACAGTTGCATCAACATTCCTAGTAACGTTTCAGTTATTGTTTCAGGTAACATTTATGTTACATTAATCTAGTCTTATAGATATCTACGGGTTGCACTCTTCATTGAAATATCGGTGAATGAATATGCATTAATTACATTAAATACATTCAAAACCCAGACGTCTTTGTCATTGGTCAAGTCATAAAATATCCTGTGATATTCACAATGATCGTTCTTACATGTTTGCTATTTTTGTAACAACATAGTATAGCATCAACTGTACCCAATCCTATGTAAGGGTGGCGCGTAATTGAGGCGTTTCCGCCGCGCACTGCAGTCGACGGGAACATTATTGTTTAACTGACGCTAAAAACTATTAACCCGTTATCATAACCGAGCGAACTTTCTGCTAAGTGAGAAAAATAGAAAGGCGTGCTGATAAATGAGGTCTGATTTCAGGGCAAATCTGCGCAAGAGTTGTGGGGTCATCAGCGCCGTACCTATTTCAGTTTTATAGTAGTAGTGTAGCACTGTTTTTTTTTTAGTTGGAGTAACGCATCTGTGATGTCTTCTCTTGTCTTATTTTAGTCAGTTACGGATGTTCTTTGGTAGTTGTGACCTGACCTGTAATCTGTGCTGCCATTTTAGAGACTAGGCTATATTTTTTTAAATAAATATTATTAATTGTATTTTAAACTAAAATAAAGTGCGCATTTTACTCAAAACTTTGCATCCACGCTACCAGGAACTCATAAATTCATGGCCTACTTATATCGTGAATAATTCGATTTATCTCGCCCCAAATACCATTCATAGTTCTGTCATACACGTCCAAGTTTCTTCAGAACCAACGGAACTTCACTCCTGAATATTAATGTACGAGCTCCCAAGAATTTAACGTGTCTTCTCGAGGTTTCCTACAAAAAACCGTCCACGGATACCTTACTTATATGTTTCAGTTACGAAACCGCTGCATACGTTATACATTGCTTCTTTTGTTATCATTACCAAAATGAATAATAAAGTATAACTCGCAATAGACGTGGTTCATGTACTTTATGTTAGATAGGGATTGTTAGTTGGTAGAAGCACCGATATGCACGAAATGGTAGGACGAAATGGTTGAATAAATTTCCAATTCTTTATTACTTTGCTATGCAAAACTTCAGGTAAGGAAACACATTAGTTCCTCGGATGAGAGTCTTAGAAGTTCGCGATAAATTGGTCAATAAATGTCCGTGGGGCTGCAGCTTTTTCTTTGTAAATGTTACAAAAGTTACTAAAAAGTAAGGGACGTTAAAAGTTACCTGTAACTTAAATTTACGTCGAATATTTATTTATGGAGTAGGTACATCATCATCAACCCTTTTACTGTCCCACTGCTGGGCACGGGTCTCCTCTCAGAAT
Source organism: Narcosius parisi helen (assembly GCA_018250375.1). Lineage (NCBI taxonomy): Eukaryota > Metazoa > Arthropoda > Insecta > Lepidoptera > Hesperiidae > Narcosius > Narcosius parisi. The sequence continues at coordinate 15,932 of DWNM01000049.1, forward strand.
GAGAAGGATTTGACCATAATCCACCGCGCTGGCCAAGTGCGAATTGGTAGACTTCCCACACCTTTGAGAACATTTTTTTTTAAAGAACTCTCAGGC
>DWNM01000050.1:0-15914 GCA_018250375.1 Narcosius parisi helen
TCTCTCCCTTACCACACCCTTCAAGCCATATCATAAGGAAGAAATAGGTGTGGCACAAAGGGTTCTACCACCTTGAAAATAGAGAGATTACAAATAGATATTAAAAATAGGGCACATATCAGTGAAATATAAAAAGTAGACAGAAATACTTTTACTGTAACTAGTGATATGGAAAGTCACACTCAACAATCTGCATCTTATTGCATTAAGGTTGACTGTCCATTGCCTACTATCATTGAAGCAACTTGTAGATTTAGCGATTAAGTGGTTACCGAGACATACACATAGCACATCAGATGTTGCTTGGTGACAATTTAGTAGTTTATGCATCTACACAGATTCAACAATGCCACATTCGACAGATTTTTAAACAAAATCAAACATGTACCACTCATTGGTTTAAGCAAAAAATTTTGCCACCGAAGCAGCAGGGGTTTAATAGACTACTCAATATCATGGGCAACAAGATCAGTCTTCATTTTTATTTTTAATAATAATATGGAAGAATCAATGAAGCGTGCAGTCTGTCTGGTGATAAGTGGCCACTACCGCCCATGGACACTTATAATCAAGCCCAAATAGCATTACCGCCAACCTGAGGTTGGACACAAATGCGCAGCTACCCCTGAGGACTAAGTTGGGATGCCTCGGGTAAGTATGTCTCCCTTACCACATCCTTCAAACCAGATTACAGCATCGCTTAGCACTGCTATTATTAGGCAGCACCTGGTGTGGTGGCAGTGGTATTAATGATAACGAAATAATTTCACATGACAGTACTTACAACCATTAGCTCAACTAACATATGCTCTAGAATTACTGTAAACCATCTAAACAAAGCGTCTATTGAGCAAATGAAATTAATTTGAATAATGACAATGTAATTTGCAATATAATAAATATGTATGTCCATATGCATGAATGATTCTTTATTCTTTTTTACAACATGAAGGTAACAAACGAGCACACAATCCACCTTATGGTAAGTGGCTACTGGCACTCATGGACATATGTACTCGACCATGGATAAGATAAGAGTCCTACCCAAGGTCAACCACACGTGTGTTGCTACCCCCGATGACACAGCACACCATGCCTCAGATAAGTATCTCTCCCTTACCACACCCTTCAAACCATAAACAGCAGCATTTAACACTGCTATCATAAGGAAGAAATAGGTGTAGGGGTGGTGCCTCCGGAGTCAAACCACAGAGGGTTCTACCACCTTCAAAGATATTATAAAAAAATCTCAAAGGTATGTGTAGACCACCAATTCGCAGTTGGCTAGCACGGTGGACTATGGCATAATTCTTTTCCTTCTGAGAAAAGACCCATGCCCAGGGTAGGAAAAGCAATGGGTTGATGCTGATGCTAATGAAGATCATAGTCAAGATTTTCCTTCAGGGGGTACTAAGCTCTGGTCTAGATGTAAGAAGGCATTTCTGTGGAGGGGGGTTTGAATACCCAAAACCTCGCTACGGTTATGATGATCATAGAGTTGCTTGAGGGGGGATAACCCCCTCCTCCATTATCTAGGACTAACGAGCGAGTCTACTAAAGTCTAGTAACTCACACTTTGTCAGTAAAATGATGAAGGCCTGAAAAGTACTCAGTTTAGAAGAGATTTGACAATAATGATGATCAGTGCTACACTTTTAAGTTTGAGTAAAGTAAAAGAACTTTGATGAAGAAAAATACTTTTACAATGAACTTTAAAGATAACCAAGGAAATATAGTTAACAGATATTAACTTTTCTAATTGAAAGTGTGAAGCCATGATGCAATAAATAAAATAGTTTTTCAAAGGGTTTTTATAATTGTTATGGTAAATTTTGTAAGCGTTTTTCAGACATTTTGTTTAATTATTTTAAAAGAAAAAACCTACTGATAATTTTTTTTATTTGTGACTTTATTTTCTACTAACATAAACTAAACTCTGGCTGACTCTGGCTTCATACAATACACCATATTGTAAATATTATTTTTTCAGATTAACAAACAATCTTAAATTGTATTTTAAACGATTTTCAATTTTCGTCATTTTCTAGCACTAATAATTACTTTCCCCGTACATTATTATAAAAGAATATGGACAAAATATATTAGTAGACAATAACATATACATAGAAATAAATCGAACATTGCATTATTTCCACCTATTAATTACGATCTTATTATAATATTAATAGGATAATGCATAATTTTGATAAAATGATACGAATAATTCACGCTTAACAAGATTATTATTATTGTCAATATTAAGTAATTATTATAAAAAGCAGAACAGAGAACACCACGTCTACTTGATAATAATTAAACTTTAAAGCACACCGTCTCCTACGAATAGTAAAAAGATATAAAATATTTACCGAAGCGATTTTGTCAGAGCCCAGTAATTACATTAGGCGTATGATTGACAATAAATAACAAAGATCGAGTTACTAAATAAGCACTTACGTTAATGCTTTCGATGAAAACTTAGATTATTTCACGAAATCTCAACACTAATAATTACAAATAGATACTAGTAATCAGAATTTTCTTCACAATTTTTCACACCAAGTCCAATTTCTATAGAAATTAGAAATGTCAAGCGCCCAAATTTGACGGCAACGTGAACGTAGGACGGCAAGGTGCTCCAGATTAAAAATATAATTTACATAAGTTACACTGCACAGGTAATATATTTAATATATTTAATTTAGTAATTACTAACTAATCATTAAAGTTATTTAATGTCATCTTTCATAATTAAAAAACTACGTAAAGTCACATGATTATTTAAAAAAATATTTAGCCACACAATTTATATTACAAGTTATGTTTACAAGCTGAATGCCTAGAACTCACATATTACGGAAAACATTTAAAAACACAACTTTGACATATGCGACAAGCGCCCGACGCCGGCAAGCCATCTAATGTTGCTAGTGCTACAACATTGTTGCTAGAAATAACAACTTTTGAAATTATGCAATAACGTGCAATAATTATAGTCATTAGCAATAAAAAATGCTAAAAGTATTTATGCTACTTTTTAAATTTTTGTGCTCCAAAAGTTCAAAGTCCAAAAGTCGTCCAGTAACATAGAACACACAAAACAAACAGTCCAGAAGCGACAAATAGATACATTTTATAGTAATTTGAATTCGTAGTTATGGCGGCATACTGTTAATAACAAAATTTGGTCGGAGCGTTCCTTTTTGCGCCATCAACTTCCTTAATAAAGACAATAACTCATGTATATAGCGTTCTGAGCCTAGCGACTTCGATTATTTGGAGTTAGCAACACTGCCGTCAACCGCCAACCAGCAATTTTAGGCGCCATTTTGTTCACCTCTTGTCCGTCTCGTCTCGCTTCGCGTGTCTTTGGATGATATTGAAATATTATTTTACTGTATGTGATAATTCATTGATTCTGCTGTGAACTGATTGTGTTTTAAAATGTCTTACCTTTTCTAAATTCGTGCGTCGAGGCAGAGTTAGGATTATTGTAGGTAAGTGCATGTAAGCCTCGAATGAAGGCGCTTAACGGCAATGGCGTCTTCGTCAGTGTTCACATTACTTTTAAAATGTAATTTGCTAATATTCCAAAGTTCGTTCTTTTGTTGTCTCTATTTATTTAGTTTTGAAATTTAAGAAGGAAATCTCGACATAGTATAGATTTCTTTTCCAGTGTACTACGCCTTTCTAGTGAATACGTAGTGATAAAATGTAACAACCCAGAGTACATTGTCAAATACTCTATATTGTACTGATAATTAGTGAGTGATGAACTAAAAAATACTAAATTAGTTTTGTATCGTATCTAAAATTCTAAGAAAACTCGTGTTTTGTAGGTGCCTGCATTGGCGCATAGACTGCGATAACGAAAGTGGGCTGACACTACGCGGCAGCCATGTTTTTGCACTACATATCCCATTTATATACTCGTATTTACATTGGTTATTCAGTACTTATAGCCTGTTTTCAATTTAGTTTTTGAATAGTTATCACTACAATTTTGGAGCAAGTTTTATATAAAAATTCTTGTTGCTGAATCAGTGTCGTAAATTCCATTAAAAAATATATTAATAAGAAACCATGATAATTTAACTTAATATATAGTCAGTCCATGATGCTAAGATTTGTTCTAATAACCATTTAGGTAATTATGAATCAATAAATTAAAGTAATAGGTAACAAAATACACGTGAATCACTTATACATAACGGTAATTTGAGTCCATAGATAAGTAATCAGATACAATTTTTTTTGTCTGGGTCTTATTGTATAAATTTGTGTACACAGTGTTACATAAAATATGTGGTCATGTTGTCCAAAAATTATTTATGAAATCAAACAATGGATGGGCTGTTTCCCTTTTTATAGGTAGCGAGTACAGCAGTAACCATGAGCGTCATCATAAGACTCCAGAACCTTCCGTGGTCGGCAAATGCACTCGACATTAGAAATTTCTTTCGGGGCCTCTCCATACCAGAGGGGGGCGTGCACATCGTAGGCGGAGAGCTTGGAGACGCATTCATTGCCTTCAGGTAGATATGACGTTAATCACAAATTCTTAAAAATAAAATTCACTACATAGTATATTTCCTTTGTAAGTAACCAAATCTGTGTCAAGATGCCTTAAATAGTACATACTTTCATATTTAAATTTAGGTTGATTATAGGTTCTGGACTACACGAGTCATTAGCTGGTAGACAAATTCATTTCTATAGATTAAAAATACTGAATTTTTAATTATACCTGCATTTAATGGAACTGGTTTTTTATAGTTTTGATCTCATTATGTATAAGTAGACATAAGAATATTTTATTACAATAAATGGACCACAACATACTCTGTCTTTAAACCCTCTTAGATATATAAAAATTGAAAGCAAATATTCGCCGAAATCAAAATGGATAAACGAAACATTAATATAGTTAAGTAAAAAGAACTATGTATTATTTAAAAACAACACAAGACACTAATTGTTTGTATATTTCTATAGGTTTAAAAATATTAAATACACACAGTTACATTTATTAAATATATAATTTTTCCTGTAGAAATATGTATATGTCTTATTTTACTGCTAACGTACTACAGACACAGGTTCGATTCCTGGTACAAACAATTTTCGATATGGTATTCCCTACACAAAATCTTGTTTGATCCTGTCATGGATAAAATTGCAGTTGTTTTACCGAAGACATATTTATGCACTTTAAAAACACACTCCCATCAGATAAGTGGTTCAGTGTATTAAAATCTTTATTACGAACACACCCTAATTGTAAAAATATACTTGCAGTTGGTTTGAGGTTTGAACGACCTGATAAAAAGTTTACACAAAGACGTACGGGCAAAATATTTTAAATCTGTTCTAGACATGTGTGGTGGAACATCTTAGTCAGTTGAACATGTCTACAAATGTCCGTATATATTAGTTATATGTAGCATCTAAGATACATTTTCAAATCCACATTCTAAGTTTGTCATATGGATTCGCTGTACCCATGAAAATTAGAAGTATTGTTATGATTGTTGAGAAATATTGTTATGTATCACAAAATGTTCACATGGTTTTACATGCATTGTTATATAACATATAACTCTGGTGCTAATTTAATGTTTAGTTAATTAACTAAGTGTAGTGTTGTGCTTTTTGTAGTTCGACTGCAACAACATTAATGTCTACCATGTATAGAGCTATACAAGGAATAGCAGAACTGTATTTTAATTTTATACTTTGTAGGGAGCAGCAAGGGGGACATATTTATATGAAGTAACCAAATCAATTCTCTCAGAGTTAGCATTTTGGAGAATGTCTTCAGATAGGATTATCCAGCCTTGGCGTCCATGAACTGCATTATTTTTATTGCAGTTCCTCTAGTATTTAAAAAAGAAATGGCAACAAAAACTACAACACCTCGATACAAAAATACACTTTTGGACAAAAAAAACGGCAAATGTACACATTTGCAATCACAAAAGTAATCTATGTTTAAGTTAGAAGTATTATTTAAATTATCTTGTGACCAGGTCACCATAGAGTAAAGATATAGGTAAGTTAATAAATAACATAAAACAGTTACATAAACATAATTCAAAATTGTTGAACAAATTCTTCATCATTGATTCACATTCACACTGATGTTTACTTCAATATGTTGCTAAAAATAAAATTCACCACAATAGATTCTTCATTATAAAAAAAACAAAATTCTTTTTTCTGCTTACAAGGATTTTCTAATTATGTTACTATTTTCTAACTTTCAAGATTTTTCCAATGATAACAGCTTTATTATAACCTTCCGTCGTTCTTAGTTGCAAATCTATTTTAAGTAAAAAAAAAAGCTATAAATCAAACTTCGATAAACTATATCGTCGAATCCAAACTGCTTAAAAACTAAACTTAAAAAAAAATTGATAAGTTTTCGATCGAGAACTCGATCCAATCGAGAGTTCCACAGCTCGATCGCCATACATTACAATGACTAATGTTCGTAGCGACCTTAACGACTTTTAAGGTGGTAGAACCCGTTGTGGTTTGACTCCGGAGGCACTACCGCTACACCTGTTTCTGCATAATAACAGCAGTGTCAAGCGCTGCTGTATTCGGTTTTTAATGATGTAGTAAGGGAGATGTACATAACCGAGGCTGTCTATTTTAGTCCTCAGGGGTAGCAACGCATCTGTGGCCAACCTCAGATGGGATCTCTTAATCTTATCTGGGATTGATTACAAATGTACATGGGCGGCAATTTCTATTTACCATTATGTGGGCTGCATACTCATCTGTCGATGATCGAGCTGTCGAGCTCTATTCGATTGACTGAGTACTTGATTGAAAACTCATTAAGTCTCTACACATTTTTGAAGCAAACTTTTTGGAACGCAAAGTAGATGCACCACAATATTGTGTTTTGATTTCATTTGGTGATACTATATTGTGACTATTGCCACATAAACTAGTCTATATATTAATACGTGAAGCGAAAACTTTAGGTACATTCTTACGAATTTTGCGCGCACGGAGAAGTATGAGATATGGCACAGTTAAAATACATAGTACAGGCTGTGTGCCAGTATAATTTTTATGTACCTGTAAATTAAATTATGGTCGAATTTCGACCACTGCGACAAGTCTACTAGTTAGTATTAATATCTAAGTGGATTATGAGTTTTGTTTATGGAACAAGTATGCTGTTGACGGGATTACCGTGTGGAAATATTAGGTAAACTTCGACCGGCTCTGTACACAGGTTAACTACTTTCGTTCTATACATACGTCGTTTGTGTAAAATTCAAGTCAAAAATTTCAGGTGTCATTCGAGCACAATACATTAAGAGTGTATCGTCGAAGTCCTGCTATTATGCGCGCTAACAGCTTGCAAAGTGGATAAGATAAAAACATTCTTATATTATAATCGTATCATTATATATATATATATATGTTATATAATATTTAACGTTCTTTGAAAAACTGCAGTTCTTATCCGTCCGTTGTGTTACACTGACAACCTACATATCTATTTCGTTGATAATACAAAATGTAAAGAATTTCCTGCCGCAATGTATTTTATCCACCATTTAAGACTAACGGACAGTAGCAGTCTAATAACGATAACGTATACACAAACTTGCATTAAACAAAACTTAATAACATATTTTGGCTTTTGAAATGTTGAAGATATTCTAGTTTCCGTTTGGTATCTCCAAAGGTCAGCTAGTATCACAATTTTATTACAACGCGATAATAATATTTATATATACCTAAGCCTGCAACTAATATTTTGTCTACATTAAATCTTCATTATTCAAGATAGCAATATAACTGTACAAGAAAATTAAGTAGGCCAGAGCAAGGCGTTAAATTGCAATGCTCATATTGTAGATATTTTAAACAATTAGAAGGGTCCAAAACATTTATATATAAAATTATTTAACTATGTCTTATGTGCTTAGAATTTTCAAAATAGAAACATACTATCTATTGGTACTAAAAACACAATCCGCTGCCAACGAATATATTTCTCCTAAGAGTATTTTTGCTACCACATGGGTTCGCCGCGTGCGGATCTGATCCGCATGCGTACACCCATATCGATCGAAAGCATCTTAACATTTCATAGATACCTTTTCTGTCATGTTTGCCTCCCACGCGCAAATCACGACTACCGAAAATATTTCAGCAAGTTAATTCACGCGTGCAGGTGAGGCACACATGCGGGTGTAGAACCGCGTGACAAGAAAGAGGCCCTCAAACATAATCCTGAAACGACTGTTACTTAATTTGTTTGGTTCGGTTGGGTTGATGCCCATATAATTCAGGTATTAGGTCAAAAAATCATGTAGGTGGGTATCAGAAAGAGTATGTTGCTAGATACGTCAGTCTAAGGCACTGAATTTGTTTTAGATACGAATATATACCGTCGAAGTAGTTTGTAAAATATAATATTAGTGGGATATACATAATATGCGTCAGACTTTGTGATTAGGAGAGCGGCAGTGAGCTGATACACGAGCGACAGTTCGTGTCGGCGCCCGGCGGCGGCGGTCGCGGGGACGGGCCGCGACGGTCTGCAAAAATCTTCTGCTGTCGATTCTTGACATCGGCGACCGTGGTCGGTCGTTGGTCGCTGGCAACAGGTGGCAATCGAAGGCGACGATCGTCACTGACCGTTGACGACGTGGGCTGTCACTCGTGTATTAGCTTTTTAAGAACTGCCGTATAAAGTGTCCGTTTACTGAAAAGTAATAAAGCAGTGGTAAAATGACCAACTGTTGTCAATGTCCAAGATTTCGATCTCAGTGATGATAAAACTTCAATAAGCTATACAAAACATAATAGAGTAATTATTTCTCTAATTATTTGTTAATCTAATGTATACGTTGCAGTCAAAGCTCTTCAAAGTACTTTTCACGGGTTAAATAAAAAAAAGGCAGGTAGTATTGACTGAACAAGTTGGTCAAAAATAGTTTTGTCTGAAAATCTTTAATCGCTAGAGCATCAGTCAAAGTAATGCTATAGGCTATAGGAGTGTTTAGGTTAGGATGGAGCTAAAAAAAAATAATGTAATTTTCACACTACCATCTTCCATAAAAGAGTTTTGACTGTAACATATACAAACAGTAACCACAAAAAATAATACTGTATCCACAGACTTGCCAAACATCAAAACGCTGTCACAAATTCAATTGTGCGGATAGAGCGTTTCACGTAGTTTGTGTGAGTAGTGTGGTCTGTAGTAGCCTTGCTTCTAAGACAAATGTTTGTAGAGGTCTGGATTTTGCGCCAAACGCCAAGCGTGCGGACTCTGCGTAATAATTTATGCAATGCACATGATACAGAGGATATTGCAATTTGCACACTATGTCAAACCGACCAACAAAGAAAATTCGGATTAATCATAAACGCATCATGGATATTCCGTTTGTTATTTGATAATAGGTTAAAACACTCAATTTCTAGATAAAAAAATCACCTGCCAAAGTGAACTTAATTTCAACAAACAATTTACTACTTTATAAACTGGGACTTATTTGTAGACTTTATCACGATAATGATTCCCCAACGTGTCGTTACTTAGTTTTGTATGCTCTACGTGTGTGCCGCGACGCCCCTGCGGCTACGCTTGTTCCTACCCTTCAACGTTCATCTCACCTAGCTTCGTTAACATTGTAGGCAATTCATTGACAAGGTTGAACTTCCTATGAACACGTTGACGGATCCTCTTCCTAGAAACACGCTTGCAGATTGTTACCAATAATCACACCCCGGAATTTCTACCTTTCTATCTCTGTCTGAGACTACTCTTCTATCCTACTTCAACTGTACTTATTAGTTTTAATTATATTTATGCGTTACAGCTGTCCAAATGTATTAAATTTTCTTTGTCAACATTTAACATCTGGAATAGGCAATACTTTATAAATATACGTAAAACAGGAGATAAGCGGTTATATAGAACGCCTCTCCTAAGACAATAAAATAATATTGTCTCCTCTGGACTGGCAACGAAAATCATTGACAAGCCGGAAAATAACGTTTACCTACAATATCCTAGTTGTAGAACCTAATTTTTGTGTCTACTTGAGTATTCTCTTAGTTGAAAAAGGACATAAATCTGTATCTGAAGAAAATATTAAAATTGAATAATAGGTGATAGATACAATAGACAACATACAATCAAGGGTATGCTAATTTAAGAATGTTAATCATTGGTGGAATGTCGTGACTCGCACTCTCCAACTTTCATCGAAGCGACGGAGACATCTGTCCGGACTATAGAAGCTGCAAATTATCATGAACACTGGCTGTACGTCGTGTTGGATGGCGAGCTTATAATTACGTCGCTAAAGTATTTGTCTCAAAAACAATCCATCAATTTCTGCGGGTTCGCGTTCTTTATGATCTAACACTTGAAAGCCACAAATTACGAGATCGAGTCTGTAAACTCGTGTCTTCCAAGCAATAAGTGAAAGACATCCTAGCGTTGATTGGCGGCTAACCAGCTCAGACGCTAGACACCCAGACGAGAAATACTTCGAGACTTATCAGTATTAGGGTGAGATTCAACAAATAGGTTGATTAACACGCGGGACATAGCTAGATAGAGAAATATATACGACTGAAGAACTTCACGGTTCTAAAAGCGCTCTTCCAGCCGCGCATGTTTACGCCCACACGCCTGACCCATACGCGCATGCGGCCGTAAACACGCACGACAGGAAAAGCGCCGTTCGTAATTTCTATTTCAGTATTCTTGAAAATTTCTCGTTAAATTTTATAATTTCAATTATTTCAGCCAGAACAACAGCTGAATAAACATTCTTCGTAAAATGTAGATGTTCTATTTCCACTTTTCTCTCGTGAGGTGACACTATTCTTATGTACCTACTTATTTCATTCAATTTCACTGGTTCTTGGGCTCTTAAGGAAAAAAATGTACCTAAACTTAGGCGACCGCCTTAACCACACCCACGATATTACCTATCAAAATTAAAAGCTTGGATTATTATCAAATATGTGTTAGTACATACTGATATTGCCAACGCTACATTCGACATCGAACTAAAGGCCGCCTCAACGTAGAGCTCTATGTCGAGCACAGCCAGCAATGATAACGTTGGGGAATTGCACCACAGAGCAACAACTTCTATCTCGTCCAACTATTACGAACAAACTTTATACCTACTTAGATTCTTGGAGGACTCTCTTGTCCGTTTTAGAATTTATTAAATTTGTCCTAGAACGCAGCCTTTCCGAGGATCGAGAGTCGTGGATCTTCGCGTTATTATATGTATGTGTATTATTGTGTATGTAAGTATCAACAAGATTGACTTAAAAGCCACTTTAAATTAATATGAAACGTAACAATTCTGACAATGACTTTTTGTAGACTATATTATTTTAAAATTATACTATGTTGATTACTCATCAAGAGAGATCTTGTCGGCAACAAACCTAGTACGAAATTGGACACGCGTTTGTCGTAAATGCAAGTAGTTAAGCACCCTGGATTTTGAATTAAATTGGATGTAATAAATACGTTCGCAAAACAAAATGAATACTTTTCGACCTGCATAGAAAAAAACGCGAAAGACTAAAATCGTGAGTATAGCTAAGAAATCACAGTGTTTTACTTCCAAATTCACGAGGCTGTAGTTTTATAAGAATTCGGCGCGATTGCGAGAGTGCCCGCAGCTGAGATAAGAGATACCAGAAATGGGCTGTCGCGACTTCAGTGCAATGACGTCGGGTAAGAATTGATGTAGATATCTTACTGACGATTTGATGGCAGAATGCATGGATGATCGCCCGCAGCGACCATGGGTGACCGTAGCGTTCGCGGTTCAACAAGTTGCCCGTCGTAGCACCGATTCCCATGAAGCGTAATTGGAAACTATATTTTACTTACAATTCGACGTTCTACGCGTCGCGATTCCACTACCCTGCGGGTGCCGTGATAGACCGCTGCGTTTGTTCTTAGTTCTAGTACGACATCCACAACCCTAACAGGAATTTTTACTTCAATGACTTCTTTCCCATAAGCAACATCAGTCTTTAAATATACCGTTACTTAAATTAACATGTTCCAGTATTTTAAGAGATTATAGAAAAAAAATACAAGTAAGCGTTTTTAAAACTGATTTGTAGCGTACGAGTATAGTAAAAAACTTTTTTTTCGTAAATTATAGGTAGCCATAGTTTTATATTTATACTTTTAATGAGCCACGTTTAAAGTGTGTATTCTTATGTATGAAAAACCTACTATTTAAGTAGTAGCTCTGATAGCTTATTTAAATTTTCTAACTTTAGATTAGAAACTAATTTTCTAACGAGTAATTATTACAAAAACAAAACAGGACTGCTTAAAAATATAGCCATGGTTACTCCCAAAATTTAGACGAATCTCGTTGAAATCCGTTAAGGCGTTTAGGTTGTAGAGTGCGCCAAAGAGATACTTTTGTACATACATACGCTTTTAAAAACATCCTCCGCAATCGGGTTAAAAATTGCAAAAAAATATTTAAATGTAAGTAGCTCTAACATACTCTTTTTAGTTCAGTCCGCGATGATTTACTTTTTTATATTCATAGATTGGTAGTCACTCAAAATTACATTACACTTTCATGATAGACCTAGTTCTTATTGTTTATGTGGATATTATGAAGATTTGCATTCGAGAATGTTAAAATGACAAGTTTATAACCGACATATTAGGTTATCTAAATTAAAATTGGTCTAAGAATGCTACCTTGCGGAACGCCTACACGGTTATCTGTAACATTAACAAAGTCTATTATTTGTTTGCGACTTCGCAAATATTTACTTACCTGTGTTAATTATACCGAATTATTTGCCGAGCGAAATTCCTAAATGAATTACATTCATTCGTATTCTGCAGCAATATACTTCGCAGACACAGATGTTGTTTTAAACTTGATTCAACGATACGATACCAATTCACCGGCGATAACACAACTTTCAGTTGTAGGTACCTACACATTAAGTTATAATACAGATGTAGGCGACTGCGACAAACAAAAGCTAGCGGGGCGCGTGACCCACTGCTTCGTATGAATTTATATGGAGCAATATATGAAGCACGCGTCAAGTGGGCGTGGCTTGCAAGTGACACTCGCATGTTTTGTCTAGTGCTCCATATATCTAAATTCATACGAAGCAGTCGGTCGCGTGCCCCGCATTCTTTTGTTTGTAGCACTCATCAGCCGCGGTCGCCTACAACCGAATTATTTCTTTAGTTACAAGGTTGTAGCCGGGTGGAATTTAGGCTTTCCAACCTATCGCACACGTATGCATGCGCTCACCGTCTCCTACTGCCTAAAAATGTTATTCCCGAGTCTTCTGCACAAAGCTTATATAAGTCATGAAGGCTGGCAGTGCTGTTTCAGCGAATTATTTAATCGACAGACGAGCCGCCGTTTCTACATGCTCCTACTCGGTTCTACAGCGAGGTGGCGGTGGGATACGATGATGCGACGCAACTAGGCTTGTTATTTATGCGTCGCACCTATGTACTGTATAGACCAGGAGTTTTCGATGACAATTGCCAAAGCTGCTTTTAGAAAAGTATTGAGCGCTTGAAGTTTTTCTTTCGCTGACAGAAATTCCTAGTCTGCAGCGCTTTGGCTGCCTCTCGTATAGGCTCTGTCAAACAGCAAATCAAACACGTGTCAGTTATCAGTTTGAGGCGTTCTGCCATTAGTCCTGAAACTTTTTATTTAGGCTGCTATGTTTAATTGTTGTGCGCCTTGCATACGAGTATATTGCCTACTTTTCTTTAGTTTGCTCTCAGGACTCGTACTTAGTCCTAGGAACAAACTAAAGAAAGGCAGTATAAAGATACGACGAAAAGGCTAACATCCTCCATCCATATTCAATTTATCCAAATTTGGCCTACCAAAGATCTCAATTTGATAATGTATAGAGGTACGTCTAGCATGAAGAAATCGTCAAATGTTGATCTTTGATAGGCAACACATTTGATAGATTAATAATCAATCTATCCAATATTTTGCGTATCAAACAATAACGGCAGATACGGCGCAGGCTTAAAACCTTACAGAAGTCATATTTGCACTGCATCCTAAAATAGTAATTATCACATATAAACACAAATCTTATTATAACTTTAAAAGCTAATTTAATTGTATTGTATTGTATATTTTTAATACTAGTACCTAATTCACATTCTTGTACTTGATTAAAGTAAATTATATGTAACTAATATTTAAAAAAAAACCCAAGTTTGAGGTTATGAACTAGAATGATGGTAGAAAGTTATGGAAGTTAATGGAGTTATGAAAGTTATTAAGTTTCCAAGTTATGGTTCAAGAAAGATTTTTAGAATTCGGTATAGATCTAGATATTGATTAGAGAGATATTCGATAGAGAGACAAATGTGTCAAGTTCTGCTGTGTACTAATTTGAATATTATGGTAAGACTAGCTGTTGTCCTCAGTTCAGGCCGCGTGAGCTTTTTTTATCACAGTAAAAATATCCTATATGTTAATCCAGAGACAAATCGTTTTAGGTTTAAGGAACTAGCCGGATGACTCCGCGGTCGCATTGCATTTGAAGAAAGCGATGGTTATGATTATGCATTTTGCTGCATGATCGTCCATCATCCGCGACACTTACGGATTATCAGTATCACTGAAACTAGCTAGCATTATAGGTCCCCTGAAAGGTCAAAATCTTATTTCATGGATGTAGCAAGTGTATCAAATTATTTTTTTTCTCAAATAGTCTAGTCCACATGACGCAAACTACACATTTATAAACGAAATGAAAATATCAAACGTATCGTAATAACAACACAAACTCGTAAAAGATGCTACTGCCCTTATAACGTCTTACAATGGTCACATTATTGTACTTTTATTAAGTGAAAGACGTTACGGAGATAAAATATGAAACTTTTCATGACCAACAAGATTAGTTACGCCAGCTATCTAACGCCCGTTATTAATAATTGTAATCTATCCACGTTTTGCCTCCTAAAGATCTGCTTCTGCAGACAAACAAGAAACTTCTGCTTACCGAAAATTGTCAAATTATAATTTTTGGTAAGCAAAAACTGGATAGATTGATTTTTAATATCAGACATTAGTTCTTCTAGTCCTACCCGAGGTCGATCTCGAGACATTTTGTTCCAACGGCAAAAGAGAGATTAAAAACTTGTGGTGTAATACATACAGTAAGGTATATTGACCCACTATTGGATTCCTCCTCTACTATCAGAGAGGAGTTCAAAAGTTTATTCAACAAATATGACATGACCCATCGCTCCCTGTGATCTTGTATAAAGGTAATTACGCGGCCGCAGGTACTTATAGTGTTCAAAGGTTGTCCTGACTGAGCTTTAGGTTGTGATAATGCAGCCATATCGGGTGAAAGTCACGTTTTTACATAAAAACAGATGTAGGTATTGTCCATTTGCTATCTTCTTCATTCTTACATCAAATCTATGTTAATCATTTACAACCTATTTTATTCGGTGATATATTATCTACTAGATTTTTTCCCGCGGCTCCGTCCGCGTGGACTTAGTTTACCACATTTAAAAAGTATCCTATATGTTAATCTAGCTTATAACTTGCACATATGCCAAATTTCATCGAAATCTGATTAGTAATTTTTATGTAAAAGAGGAACAAACATCCATCCATCCATCGTCACACACTTTCGGTTTTGTAATATTAGTAGGACTAGTAGGATTCATCAAATTTCAACCAACTGTGATGTGTCACTGCGAAACAATGATCTATTGTTGTTTTTTCATATAAGTAGCCACCACTTGCGGACCAGCTAGCAGCGGTTGCCCTTGGACATCTGTAATCAATCCCAAATAGAATTAAAATCCTACCTGGGATCGACCACAGATATGTTTCTGT
>DWNM01000051.1:0-15866 GCA_018250375.1 Narcosius parisi helen
TCTCTGGCCGAGTAGCGGGACGTAGACAAATTTGTATCGCAATGTACCCACATATGAAAAAGCCATTTTATTAAAAGTATTTATTCACAGTAATTAAAAAATACATTATATTAATACAATTAGATAAATACTTAATTTAAACGCAATATGCCTATATCTTACACATAGTCAAAACTACATGAAAATTATAAAATAAATTCAATAAAAATAAAATTGTGCATTGATTTTACTTTTTATTACATATAATACTGTCACGAATCTCAACACCTAACTTTATGCGTAAGTTGGAAGTACAATAACATGGTCTTATAACCAAAGTAATCTTGATTCCACAGTAGACACATACTCAGCTGATAATAGTCTGTGGATAGGCCAAGTCAGTCAGCACGCACATATACCCGGTTGTATTTTTTTATACGAGAGAAGTAGCAAACGAGTATGCAGTCCACCTGATGGTGAGTGGCAACTGACACCCATGGACACCTGTAATCAACCTCAAAGAAGACCCTGCCCGAGGTCGGTCAGACGCGTAGCTACCACTGAGGACTAAGTTGGAACGCTTCGAATAAATATGTCTCTCTTACCACAACCTTGTAAGCAGAAAACGGCAGCGCTTAACTCTGCTGTTATTGGGTAGAAAGCGATATCGACAGAAGACCTGACTTAGGTCATTTTAGAGGTTAGATCGACGTAATAACTTCTGTAGTGCATATATTTTCTTATCTGTCAGTTTTTGGATTTTTGTTTGGATGACGCTGTTATTGGGTAGTAAGCGATATCGACAGAAGACCTGACTTAGGTCACTTTAGAGAGCTTAGATCGACGTGAGAACTTCTGTAGTGCATATATTTTCTTATCTGTCAGTTTTTGGATTTTTGTTTGGATGACGCTGTTATTGGGTAGAAAGCGATATCGACAGAAGACCTGACTTAGGTCACTTTAGAGAGACTAGACCTACGTGAGAATTTCCGTAGTGCATATATTTTCTTTTCTGTCATTGTTTTTGGATCTTTTGTTTGGATGACGCGGCGCATAAACGTGTGATTGGATAATGTAATGAACGAATGACCACCTAAATCGCGTGATTGGATGGTGTGACGGTTGAATGCATGCAATTGATTGCGCGATTGGATAATTCACCACGAGCGTGAAAATTTTAAAAGCGCCGAGCGAACGTTGCCGTGGCTTGGTCAACAAACCATTATTGTGTATGAATGAATAAGGATTCGGTAATTAATTAACGTCTACAGATTATCGAATATAGAGATAAGGAGAACCATCTTACATAATTTCTAGCTGCAAACAGTAGATAAAAGCCCGAAAACCCTCTAGTGTAGCTAACAAGTATGAAACGAACTTAGCAGCAGCGTGTTTTTTTATTTATTGTCAGTTAGCACGGTTGCGCAAAATCTATTACACTAATTGACACGGATATAAATTTATTAAAATAATGTACAAAACAATTTAAATATTGGAACATACTGGAACATTTGTATGACAACATTTGGGGAATAATCGTCATAATAATAGAAGTTAAATAAATATTAAATCAATAGTGTCTGCTACAAAGTAACTACTAAAGCGCGTAGAGATGAGAAACAAAAAATAAATGGAGACTGGAGTCGTTACCATACCATGCGCTCGACGTAGAACGTGATGTCGAACCAGCCTTTTTAGTTCGATGTCGAGCTCAGCGCTGGTAATATCGATATAAACTAACACATATTTGCATAGAACCGTTTAATTTTGTAAAGTAATGTCGTCGGGAGGGCCAAGCCGGTCGACTAGTGAATACGAAAACGCAACTCGTGGTTTACGCGGCGTCGCCTTAGAGGTCGCGTTATGTACAGAATAGCCTAGCAGAACCTCAACTATTTCATCATCATCAACCAATTACTGTCCCACTGCTGGGCACGGGTCACCTCTCAGAATGAGAAGGATTTGGCAATAATCCACCGCGCTGGCCAAGTGTGAATTGGTACACTTCACATACCTTTGAGATATTTCTTCAAAAGTTCTTACAGATATGCAGGTTTTTTCACGATGTTTTCCTTCACCGTTAAAGCAAGTGATAATTATTTTCTAATACGCACATAACTTGAAAATCAGAGGTGCGTGCCTGGGATTCGAACCTCCGACCACTCGATCGGGAGGCCGCGGTTCCACCACTAGGCTATCACTGCTGTCAACTATTTACGTTGTCCAAAATAAGTAATAAGTATTAACGTAGTCTATAATAAATATTTCGTAAAAATAAGCCAAAAAAATCAATCACCGACGTGCTACTCTACCGCCACCCAACGGCTTAAGATTTTAAGCGCTTTCAACGGACACCTTTTCATACACAATAATGGTCCTTCTCACCTCTACACTCCATACTACAGGCATAAAGCGTGTCAGATGCCTACCTTGGCAGACAAAAAATATTCGCTTATAAATACAATTTCATTACACACACCATGATACTGATGCCACGAGGACACCGTTAAGTCAGTCCCAAAGTTGTACAACATTGTAAAACGTTTACAAACTTAATATCTACCAGAATTCTAAACCAGTTGACTATTGGTGGAATATAAAAAATGGCAGATAGCCATACAAATAAATATTTAAGGAAGTAGGAAAATAATTAGATTGTGTCTTATGACAAATAAAAAACACAGGGATTATAGATTTAAAACTATTTCCTATTGGTATCCACGGGACGGATTATTTCATAATTGTGAGTATTAAATTAATTTAAAAGTAGTCCTTGTCTAGTAGTCGACCAGAATCATCATTAGAAATTTAGATGTTTTTTTATTGATAAAACTAAGCGCGTCAATAGCCACCAAACGAAAAAAGAAAATCGTTTGACAAATAAAAAATAATAATAAAAAAGTTCATACTAAAAAAGTTTTTAAAAACAAACATTTAAGTAAAGTCATTTTGCTTTTCGTATTCTTATCAGAAAACCTTTTTATTTGATACCCATATAATAGGGGTGCATAAAAAATATTGGTACGCCATATTGGATTTATAATGACGTCAGTAATCTAATCATGGATTGTCATCCAAACCAATCGTGTGCGCAAAGTATCAGCGCAATCCAGTACCAGGAAGTCGGTCCAATTTAACTTCCAAGATTTGACTCTCACATTCATACGAACTAAAGAAGCACGGAGAATAAAAGCTTGTAAAAAGATGCTGAACCGTTTTGTCATTGCCTATTTATAAATACTATTTTTTTATAGATTAGCTGTAATTCAAAAGCTGCATATACATTTTTCATACTATTTCTACGTTCATCTTTCCAATAGGTCCGTTTCAGTATCAAGCCTCTTTCTAATCTATTCAAGAAGTACATTTTCATAATTCAATCAAGCTCTTTTTCTTCATCATCCAATTACACGTTAAATTTGTCTTCTTTTCTTTTCGAAGTAAATCGTAATTATGTCCATCATAGTTAAGTATATCTCGCATCTTTTTTTATCTAGTCACGCAATAATATTCGCACTATTTTCCTGCATCATCCAAATACACAATACAGTTGTCTTCTTTCCTTCTCTTCTTGAGCCATCGCTATTCTAACCAATTCGAACTTTAATATATATCAAAAAAATGGAGTTTAATATATTCGGATGTAGGTTTCCATAGCATAGGACATTGATATAACTGTTTTAGTAATTTAGGAAATGCATTATCCCAGAGTTAAAGCCGTGGTCCACCACACCGTCTAAATGCACTTAGACAGAGACCCCATAACTCTCATTGAGAACATTACTGAGATCTCGCAGGTATATAGATTTCCCCTAATATTGTCTTTCACTATTGAAGTAAAACTATTTTCTAATGCAAAATGCAAACAAATGTAATAGATTTTCAAATGGGTAATAAGTATACCACCGGATTGAGAAGGGAATTCGTAATAGTTATACATCAGTGGTTTTCAAAGCATTTTTTTCCGAAAGCAGGACGTCAAGAAATTGTTCTGAGATTTCTTATCCTCTTACTAATAACTGGAAATATATTATAAGTACGCCAATAAAAAAGAACCGAACAAAGTCGTATCAAACAACATCATGTAGCCGGAGGTGATCTTTCAAATTCTTTCTCCTTAAGAAAGCCAAACCACACATCTCACATTTGTAATTCTTTTCCCCCGTGTGTATTATCATATGGCGCTTCAACGTCTCCTTGTTGCAGAACCTCTGCAGACACACTTTGCACTGCTCGTTCCGCTCTTGCAGATGCACTGACCGCGTGTGGCAAATGAGATGATACTTCAAGTTGAAAGCCCGTCCACAAGTATCACACTTGTGGACCCTCGTCGACTGATTATGTACGTCTTGAAGATGTATAGTCCTTCTGTAGTTAGAATTGAATCTTTCTGGACAAATTGGACACCTTCTTGGATACTGTTTGAGATGCACACCTCTGATGTGCAGAGATCGTTTCTGTGACGTGCTGAAGATTTTATTACATCTGTCACATGGAAAGTGCCCGGTCTCATGGACTTCTAAATGCTTTTTCAGAAGACGCAAGGTCATGAACCCTGAACCGCATATTTCACAGCTATAGTTATTGAAGTGGACACTCATGTGAATGACCAATATTCTCACTTTAATGAACGTTTCGTCACATATGACACATTTGTAAGACCCTTCAACGCCATCAAGCTTAAATGGTATCATGTTATCTTGTAAATTTGGATCAATGACCTTCTGGTGGTCGTCTTTCAAATGAAACTTCAGCTGCAAAAAATCCTTTGGTTTTACCGAACAAATCTTGCAAACTAATTCACTTACATCAACTTTCATTACATTTTCCCTTCGGTTGTTCAGTAGTCTCTTCAAGGGCGCAAACGTGTGATTTTCATTCATATGCTGTCTCAATAAGGAGGTTTCGAGAAACTGCTGCGAGCAAATGAAGCATTTGAACTTGTTGTTGCCATAAATAAATGGATACGCAGTAGAATACTCGAAGACGGTCAGCGCATTTTGCCTATAATCGGCTTGCTTCTTTGCTTTGATGTGTCGTGGGATCTGTATGTGCTTTTTGACTGGTAAAGGCGATCTGTGTTCGAAAGACACTGGCGAAACGCTACGAGGCGGGCTTATGTCTGGCGGAGGCTCAAAGTACCCTCTGTTAGGGTACGCTTTGAAGGTCAACTTCGCGAAGTCTCGCACGGTTCCCAATGGCCTACAGAGGCTGCGATCGTACGCCACTTGGAATAGCGGCGCTATCCGTTTTGGTGGCGGCTTATCCGTGTTTATATCCGCGTCGCTCCCTAGAAAATAGAAACATTGTATGTATTTGGAGCCCCAAATCTTCAACATGCAGATTAAGTGCGTGTGCGTTAGTGAACCGTTTTCTGGTATTTACAACTCTAATTTAAAGTACAGTTTAGATTTTCTATTATTACCATAGTTTTGTTCAAGAAGACCATTTATTCCAGTTACACTCTCCCAAAAATTATGTTGTGGATCCAATATACTCATAAGCCATATTTTCGCGAAATCCTATGACTTCTTTCTAAATCAATTAGAGTTAAATGAATATAGTCATGTAGTCATCTTATTTAAAAAATATGGCTAAATAAATGGAGTTTATAGATCAACATTGAACCGTATACTTTTTATAGATCCTTGTTGAATCACTTTTACTATCAAAATGGGTAAATATGATATGGAATTAACCTCTCAGATTTTGGTTTAAGTAGAGACTAGAATACATTAGTTTAAGTATGCGTAATTATCATAGGCCATGGTGTAAAAAAATTAACATAACGTTCGACATCATTTTTCATCCAGCTCTCATGATTCATTTAAGAATTCTAGCATAACTATGAACCAACGTCTCGTCTTCATCCAGCTCTCATGATTCATTTAAGAATTCTAGCATAACTATGAACCAACGTCTCGGAAAACATATTGTACATATTAAATATGACTTCAATCAGTCGACTCATTCCTTAATTACATGATCACTACAGATCTGAAATGAATCTTTTTCTTAAAGACAGAAGGAACAAGTAATTACTGCTGACTATGGACATCTCCACACAGAGAAGGGATCCTACTTGAAGCCGATCACAGAGACATTGCTATTTCCGCGTAAAATAGTCGTCTCAAAGGTCCATCAGTATCCATACCTTTCCACGAAACGAAACGCAAAACTGCTTCACACTAGAAATGGGTGTAGCGGCGGTAAAGTAAAAAAGGTGCCTTACTTACTGTTAGCAGTAAGTTAATGAATATCAATCTAAAGAAATAACATTCAAAAACGCGTCTGCCTCTTCAGGATGATGAACTTTTATGTGATGTTTCAGGCTACAATTCTGAACAAACGATCGACCGCATATCGTGCATATGAACCGCCTATCATTCTCATGTATCCGCATATGTTCTCTTAGCGTATACTTTCTCGCGTATCCCTTCTTGCAAACGTTGCATTGGAACTTCCTCTCTCCCCCGTGCTTCACCATATGGTCTTTCAACTCCGATTTAGAATAAAACTGCCAGTCGCAAATGGCGCAGGCGTGTCGTTTCATCTTCAAATGTACTGTCCGTACATGAACGCCGAGCTTGCCGCTCAACGTGAATACTTTCGGACACATTGTACACTTAAACTCCTTGAGCTTCATGCCGTGGATCGCTGATATGTGTTTGTTCCGTTGAAAGTAGTTCCGGAAAGTTTCCGGACATTGTGGGCATCTGTGCCTTTTCACTTGCATGTGAACAGTCGCGTAGTGCTCTTTCTTGGAGTTCACTGACCGAAATACTTTTTCACAGCTCTCGCAGGGAAACGAGCCGGTTTCGTGGGAGAACGCATGCGTTCTCAACCTCTCCGGAGTTATGAAACCCGTTCCACATTGCTCGCAAATGAAATTCTGAAAATGGATATTCATGTGTTGATTCAGCGTTTTAAACTCGTCATACTGCAGTTCACAAAGCGCGCATTTGTACTCATCTTTCGTGATTCTGAACGGGAGAACTCCATCATTCATTTTAAGATCTAAGGTCTTCCGATGTACCGATTGCAAGTGAACTTTGAGATTGTAGAAACTATCCATGTTTTCATCGCATAATTTACAACCAATATCCGTTATATCAACCTTGACCAATTCATGTTTCTTCAACTTAGATAGGACATCCTTTATCTCGGCGGTCGACCTCGACGGATGCTCGATAGCATTATGTTCTCGTAACAGTGCGGGATCTGTAAACTGCGCCTCGCAGTAGTAACAGAGATAGAGATTTTTCATCCATCTAAACGGGCATATTTTGGTAAACTCCAGCAAAATCGTCGCGTTTTTCTTTCTAGCCTTAATCACGTCAATATCGTTTAGTTTTCTGGAATTTTCCAATCGCGTCGTGTTTCCATCTACGCCTGAATCCGGAATCTCACCTATAAACGAGAAAACACGCGCATGAGGCTTAGGATTGTTATGGCATGCATTGTACTTATTCATTAACTGTGACAAATACATAGACTTTCAGCATTGTTTCTATTTAGGTGTTTCTCTAGCACGTGTTTTCTCTTAGGCTTTGTAAGAAATTTAGATCAAAATATAATTCATAATCCTTCAATATAATGAAAAAAGAAGCATAGAAGATCAGGAACAAATCGTTAATTGAATATACTGTATACTTGTAATGTTACTGTTACTTGTAACGTTTAAAGGTAATTCTGGTTACACATTATTTTAAGCAATTTATGTTCACTTATGGAGAAAGTATTTAGTTCTTTTGAAAACTGTCTTAGACAAAACATTTGCGATTAGTTTTGTCTACGACAATAAGATTCGAAAACACTGATAACATTCTCACAAAATTGATTGCAGAATTAAAGCGCATGATAAATTTGAGGTATTTTGATACTTGTTAAAGATATAATATTGTTTAAACCCGTCAGTTATTAATATGCCAGCAGTAATATCGCTAATGACAATGCAAAATAACTGTCGTTTAAATTGCCATAATAAACTTTTTACTCATAAGTCAATCAGGTGGGTTTCATCTAAATAAAATCCGCTTGAGAATTTTGTTTCATCTTATTTACATTGATTAGAAAGAACTGCCATTTTCATATCCTTATTTACACCTGTAAGACTAATTTTAATTCCTAAAATTACTGATAATACCCGTTTGTAAGCTTTTATACACCTTTTCTCTCTAAATACTCTAATCTTAACAACTGAAACGATATAGACTGAAGTTTTACGCATAGCTCATAAGAACATCACAAAAGCTAATCAGAATTCCCAACGATATGAAAAATTTTGCTTAAATAATTTAGAACCTTGCACTGCAAAACTAACGTCACCGATTGGTCTGAGCAGAAAACTAAAACATATCGGTCTTCATTTGCATGGGATGGTGTACCCTGACGTGCTGTTTAAGACTACACTTCTGAATGAACGTCTGACCACACACGGGACACACAAATCTCCTGTCATTGTTATGAATTTTCATGTGCTCCCTCAAAGTCTTCAACCTCGCGTAGGATTTCTTGCAAACATCGCACTGGTAAATTCTAGCGCCAACATGTTTTATCGTGTGTTCTTGCAACTCATAATTCGTGAAGAATTTCATGCCACACTCGGTACAAGCGTGGTTTCTTTCCTGCAAATGCCTTGAGCGTATGTGTGCTGTCCGACGGCTGCAGAGATCAAACACCTTCGGACAAGACGGGCACGGAAAAGTAGCAGTTTTCTCTCCGTGGACCGTGTTTAAGTGTTTCATCCTGAATTTGTATGTGACAAACTTCTCATCACAGATAGGACATTTGTACCGTTTGTTTGAACGGTGGACTTTCGCGATATGAGCGTATAGCGATGAATAAGTGGGTAGTGTTTCCCCGCACTGCTTGCAAGGAAAATCGCCTCGTTCATGTGTCCGCGTGTGGTTCAGCATCCTCTGCAAAGTCGCGAAGCGTTTCCCACAAATCTCGCAGATAAAATGCTCGTAATGATCGTTCATGTGCTTGTGCAGGCTGAGGAACATCTCGTAACGCTTTCCACAGATCTGGCAGCAGTGTTCATCCCGGCTCAGCTTGTACGGCAAGATGCTGTCGCCGTGCGAGAAATCAATAGCTTTACCGTGATCTTTCAAATGTGTCTTTAACGTGTTGTAGTTGTCTATCCGGAAGCCACACAGTTTGCAAATCGTCATCGCGAAGTCCATTTTCAGAGGCTCATACTTTCGAGGTTTGAAAGTTACGTCTGCGTGATGCTCTTGCGTGTGTTCCCTCATTTTGTCTGGCTCCAGAAAAGTGTTCTTACAGAAAAAGCATAGGTACGCTCCTTTTCTGTACTTGAAGGGGTAAGCAGTACACGAGCTCATAATTATTTTTATGTTTTTTCTGTACGCGGCTCGTCTGTCATTTCCTTCGCTCGTTCTATGCCTCACCTCTGTCTTCTTAGCGAGTTCCATCTCTGCTGTAGTTATCAGCGCAGACAATTTATTATCCTCATTTGCCACTTCTTTTATTTCAACTTCTGCGGTTTTTCTTCCTAAAAATAGAAAAACAGGCACTATAGGGTCTTCTTTACACCTAATTTCTACATCATATTAGGGCTTTGGAAAATTACGCTTACTTAAAGACTCGTCAAGATAATCGTGTTTTAGGCAGAACAATTGAAATAGAACACAAAGATATTGTCGTAATATTTATTCAAATACACCAAGTTTAACGATAACTAGTCAACTTAATTTTCTTCAAGGGTTCAGCATTGGGATGGTGAGTCTTCATATGACTTTGCAGACTGCATTTCTGGACATAAGCATTGTTGCAATATTCGCAAACAAATCTCTTATCATTATTATGTATTCGCATGTGTTCCTTCAGCGTTTTCACCCTCGCGTAGGCTTTCTTGCAAACTTCACACTGAAACTTCCTTTCTCCGACATGTTTGACCATATGGCTTCGTAACTGAGCAGCGGTGACAAACTTATACGGACAAAATTCGCAGAGAAATGCCTTATGTTTAATATGAACCTGCTTTATGTGCTTGGTCCTTTGATTACACATCGCGAAAACTGCAGAACATAAATGACACGGATACTCGATCTTCTTCCCGTGGGACTCTGTCAAGTGCCTGCCCCTATCGGAGTAACTTTTGAACGAATCCTGGCAATAAGGACACCTATATCTAAATACGGGGCCGTGCATTAGAATGAAATGATTATTCCTTAGAGCTCTAGTTTGGAAGACCTCATCGCATTTGGTGCATTTGTACTGATCGAACAACTCATGGATGAGTTGGTGAGCCTTAAGTCTATGTGCAGCAACAAAAGCTTTTCCGCAATGACTGCAAATGTTATTAGGGTAGTGCTGGTTCATGTGTGTATTCAGTTTCGTGAATAATTCGAACGTTTCATCACAATGAGTGCACTTCATCTCGTTATTGTTCAGGTAAAAGGGAGTGACGCCGATTCCCCGATCCTTTATGATTGGTTTCGAATGTACCGCTATCAAATGCTCCTTAAGATCATCCAGACCCTTCACGGTCATATAACATATCTCACAGCGCAAGTCCGTGATTTCAATTTTTACGTTATCATACGGCCTGGCTAATCTCATGGCTTCCATTTTGTTCGAATGCTCAGTCGAGTGGTCTTTAACGGCGGCAAAGTCTCCGAAAGACTGAGAACAGTACGCGCAGGTGAACGTCCCCCGTTTCCACCTAAAGGGGAGAGCGTTGGAAAATTCTAATATAATGGCCGCATTATCTCTCTGATCATTATACTTGCGTCTCCTTTTCCACTTAGGGTTCTCAACTCGTCCTACGAACAAAAGAAAATTCACTATCAAATTGACTGCGATTTTAAACTTAAGCAATAGTCATTACTCAATGAAGACTACAAATCACCTGCACGACGAATTTAAATTAAAAATAACAATGAGATGGACCAACAAGAAGGGTCAGACGACAACAGAGCAACGAATCTATTTAATACGTGAAGCGAATACTTTAGGTAATTTTTTACGAATATTGTGCGCACGCAGAAGTGTGAGATTTGGCATTGTTAATGTTCATAGTAAAGGTGTGCAAGGATAATTTTTATGCATGAATTAAATCATGGTCGAATTGCGAGCACTGCGACGATTCTACTATTTTCATTAATATGCTGAAATCTTTACACCTCAGTTAATAAAAGTTCATGAAGTTAGAATTGTCCAACTTGTTATTTATGTTATGATTACAAATGATGGCTATATCGATGATGATACATATCTAAATAAATGCACTGAATTTAAATAAAACAAGCATTTCATTTGTATGTATATCAAAGAGATTCAAGGTAATCAAGTATAACATTGTGATAAATAAAACAATCAACTTTAGCTGATCTTTATTTATTTTAATCATAAACTTTTAAACCATAAAGTGTTATAGAATTATTATCAATGTAAACAAATGAACCGATGACACAGAATCATCTTTTTTACATATATTGTAATATTTTAGTACAAGAACTTAGAAAAAAAATCACAGGTAGTAAATGAAAACTAAATCGTATTTCGTACTATTGAGCGTGCAATTTGATCTAGAATAGTACCACGTCCTTTTTCTGTTTATGTTCTAAGAAACAATTAAGGGATCAAATCCTTGATGGCTGCCATCTGCTCATCATCTACCCATGTATAAAATATTACAATTTATATTTCAAAATCAGATCTTAACTTATTATCATCTTTAATACGTAACAAAAACATAAGATCACTGCGGCTTTGCTAATTTCTCAGCACTTTGCTTCTTATGCACTATCCTCATATGAGAATATCTAGACGTTCCGCTCCCGAATACAGAAGGACACAAGCTGCATCGATACTCCGACTTCTGGCCGTGAACCTCCGCGAGGTGCTTCAACCTTGCGTGACAGGAATCGAACGTAGTGTCACATATGGGACACCGATACCTCTTCTTAGGACCGTGGACTAACGCTAGATGCCGATTTTTCAGCACCCGATTCTTGAACACCATCTCGCATTTCGGACACGGAAACTGACCGATTTCGTGACACTTCTGATGGGACCTGAGTTTATGTTTCCCGGAATAACTCTTCCCGCATGTGTGACATACGAAGCTTTGGTAATGCACGTTCATGTGTATGAATAGACTCATGAACCCTTCGAAGTGCGTCCCACAGTGCACGCAAGTGAATATTTTGCCAGTCAACACAAATGGGACGATTCCATCACTGTACTCTTGATCGGGACTTTTCGAATGCTTCTCCTGCAAATGTTTCTTGAGCTCTACCAAATTTTCCACAGCCTGTTGGCAGATGGAGCAGAATAGATCTGTAATATCAACTTTCAAAGGAAACGAGTTTCGGACTTCGGGGTTTTCGAATATCTCCATTTTCTTATGTGTTGCCGAATGAAGGCGAATCTCGCTCACGTTCGGATATATTTGCGGACAGTACGCGCACATGAACTTTCCACGCATCCATCTGAATGCGACCGCGTTAGAATGTTCCAGAATGAAGGCAGCGTTCGCCTTCTCACCCATCACTTTCCGTTTCTTAGTCCATTTTATTTTTACGGTATTTTTTTCAGATGTTTTGCGCGCCACTCGTCCTAAAAATAAAACAGAATTGTCACTCTTCTTAAACTGCTGTCTCATTCGGTGTAGTCACTTGATGGGTGTGTTCGACGTGTTTTTTTAACTTTGATTTAGTGACGAAAAAGCATGGACAATTTGGGCATACAAATTTTCTCCCGACAGAATGTGTCAAACCATGTCCATCGCGTTTGAATGACTTTCCATCGAAATCGTCGTTAAGTCTTACATTTAGAGTCGGATGTTCATTAACCAAATGCTTAATTCTTGCATAGTAAGTTGTGAAAAGTTCTGGACAGTGTGGGCATGCATATCGAACACCTTTTCGATGCACCCTTATATTATGACTACTACGCGCGCCCCTAGTATCAAAAACTTCACCGCACGAACAGGAAAATCTACCAGTTTCATGTGACTGTACGTGAATCCTAAACCGAGATATAGACACGAAGACTTTGCCACACGCGTCGCAAATATAATTCTGATAATGCGTATTCATATGTGCGTTCATATTCGCGAAACTGATGAAGTACATCATACATTTCTGACAGTGGTACCCGTTTAGTTCCAACTTGAAAGGAAGGACACCGTCGCTGTAATCTTCTTCGAAGGCCTTATCGTGAGTCGTAGCCAAGTGATCCTTTAAACAATCTAAGTTTTCAATCCTATAGCCACATAACCTACAATTCCAATCGCTTACATCAATTTTGATCATGTTATTTTCTCTTAGCTTCGAGAACACACGTTTTGTTGGTGATTCGGAAAGATGTTTCGCTACATGCTCACGTAACACATTAGGCGCTACAAATTTTGCGTCACAGTAGGAGCAGTAGAAGGAGTTGCGGTACCAACGGAATGCCCAAGCGGTGGAACATTCCAGAACAGTCATAGCGTTTCTGCGCATCATTGTCTTTTCGATTCTTTTCTCAGACTCCTCTGGTCTCCAGTTGGCGTTGTTGGCTCGCCTGCGCCGTCGCATCTGACGCGCGCTCACGATTTCTTTCAACTTCCTACCTCGACAAACTCTTGTAACTACGTCATCATTCGGACTAGTTGAACCTAAAAAGAAAATAAGTCTACATTACTCACGAATGATAATAATCCGAACCACAGACATGCACGAATGAAACGCGTACTATATATCAGAGTTGAGGTATCTCAAGACGACTTCAGCGTAGTCATGAGGTAGAAATATATGAGCTATACCTTCTCTTACAGAACAAATGAGATCCTTTCGTGTGTTCTATTCCATCTTTAGCCGACTTTAAAAAAGGACCTCCTCAATTCGTCGAGAATATGTTTTTATAATGCAATATTAAACGCTTACTGATGCTTACTTCCAATGGACTCGATATTACCTGCTATTTATCAGAGAGATATAAAACAACAAAAGAAGCCTGTAGCAAATTTAGTTTATTTAAAAAATCCTTACATACAGAGTACCTAATCAAAATCCTAAAAGTTTATCAGGCAGATCGACGAGATTATTCAACTCCGGATGATTCGTTCTCATATGAGCCAACAATCGCGTCTTCTGTTTGAATGGCAATCCACACCATTTGCAATTAAGATCCCCATGAGTCTTCAAATGGCTTCTCAAGGCCTTGCTTCTTGGAAACGTTTTCTCGCAGAGCGTACACGAAAAATTCCTTTCACCAGTATGTTTGACCATATGTCTCTTTAATTCGTAAGCTGCTTTGAACTGCCAGTTGCAGTAATGGCAAGAGAAGCTTCGCTGTTGAGGAAAGTGGACAGTACGGACGTGGATCGCGCGTTTGCCGCTGGTCTTGAAGGTGTGCTCACAGTGCGTGCAACTGTAGGAGACCTCCTTCTCCCTATGAGCTTCGTTGAGATGGTTCATTCTCTCGTAATATCCAGTGAAACGCATGTTGCATTGCGGGCATTCGTACCGAGGAGCTTTCGCGTGTGCATGGGCTTTATGATAATCCCTCGCTGCACGCATCGTGAAGTTCTTCCCGCACTTATCGCATGGGAACGACCCGGTTATATGGACTTCTGAATGCTTCCGCAACCTCGGCGCAGTCATATACCCCTTCCCGCACGTCGCACAAATATAGTGTTGATAATGAGAATTCATGTGTT
Organism: Narcosius parisi helen; assembly: GCA_018250375.1. NCBI lineage: Eukaryota > Metazoa > Arthropoda > Insecta > Lepidoptera > Hesperiidae > Narcosius > Narcosius parisi. The sequence goes on from DWNM01000051.1 coordinate 14,654, forward strand.
CGTAAAGTTTGAGAAAGTTGTTGAATTTTTCTTGACAGATGACGCAGCGCCACATTTCCTTATCCAATGCGAATGGTAAAACGCCGTCTGGATGCGACGTGTTGAAATCGTAGCCGTGTTCGATAACGTGCTGTCCCATTTGGCTAACACTAGAAAAAGGTAATGCGCAAAGTCTGCAAATAGTTTCGGTGATATCAACGTTAATGAGCGTCATTTCCTTGAATTTGCTGTAGATATCCTTGACGCTGTGTTGTGTGGAACAAAGTCTGACGTGGTCTCTTAAGTCAGAACATTCTGTAAAATTGTCCTCACAGTAGGCACATTTGAATCTGTTTCTCTTCCATCTAAACGGACAAAGGGACCAGCACTCTAAGATGGCACTAGCATTTTTCTTAGTGATGAACCTAGCCTCTGCCCTGGCACTTCTCTGATACGGCCGCTTCTCTGTTTTATGAGACTCTCCGAAAACAATATCCTCCAGCTCAGTTTTTATCACAGTTTCCGGTTCGTTTTGCTTGCGGGCTCCTAAAAATAGAAAATTTGAGTGTCAGTCCTTAGTTTCGCCTCTTGCAATCCGCTTGCGCAGGACTGAACATGATTTTGAAACCACTCCTCTTTTTCAAATTCCTTTCTAGTTATTTTTAAGTAATTTAACAGTTTTTTTAGGACAATAACCTTTTAATCGTATGTAAAAACTATGTACGTCAATATTCGATTAGGATAAAAGCAATAGAATTAAAAAAAAAATAGATTCCAACTTATTATAATTCTAATGTAGATGGGGTTACAAGCAAAATTATGACTACCCGCAGTTTGAAATATTATTGGCGCGGCTCTTCTCAGTCTGTAAACTGATGTAAAGCAAATCAGTGGTAATTCGAGCGTTCCTCTCATCTCACTTGGCACTCACTCATACACTCTCTTCATACAACAATTTTGTGTATGTACTTGTGTAGTAGTAGTACAAAGATATTTTCGAGATGTCCGCAATGAAGAAAACAATTTAAATTCTATTTTCAAGTGTATTCATTCATAGCATAGGTTGTACAAAAAATAATTCAGAAACCTGGTCACAGATTTCCTTTAGAAAAAATCACGTGTAATTTGTTACGGTATAAACAAAAGTCAAGTCAAGTCAAGCAGTGATAGCTTAGTGGTTATGAACTCGGTCTCTCAAACGGGAGGTCCGAGGTTCAAATCCCAGGCACGCACC
>DWNM01000052.1:0-15767 GCA_018250375.1 Narcosius parisi helen
CGTATAGTGATGTATTTGAATGTCTATATATATAAAAGAAAGTCCTGTTAGTTACACCATTTATAACCCAAGAACGGCTGGACCAATTTATATGATTTTTTTGTTTTTGGATTTGTCTTCGTTGGGAATAGGATAAGCATTAAAATATTTCAAAAATTAATTAAAAAAGATTAAAGATTTAACTGAATTCCTTCAAATTTATTGACTATGTTCTAAGCCGGTAAGAAGTTCGCTGGGTCACCTAGTATAATAACATTTAAAATAGCATTAGCACTGTATTTTAAAGGAGAAGCGGAGACAGAATCTAATATGTAATATATTTGGTCTTTTAGAAATTAACAAAAGGTCCAGAGAGACCAATGGTCGATTCCTATCTACCGCCGGTGGCAGGAATGATTTGGTGGATCCATAAGTTGCGCAGGAGGATCCAAGCTCCCATGGAAGACTTTATATTATTTGAAGACCCGTACGTTTTAAAATTTAATAAATGGCTAGAACAAATGGTCACCATGTTTACTTGACCATAGTGTTTAAATTACAATATAATCACAGAATGACGGTCGATGCGGCTTTATTCAACTCTTTGGTATCGTTACGTTTGATTAACATTATCTGCTGTTGGTATAATAATATAATAAAAGTAATCTTTAAATGATTCAAGAATTTCTAAGGCATGTAAGATTCTAAGTATTTTTTTACCCTGGATCGTATTAACGACTATTTTCAGTATAACGGAATCGGAGAATGCCCTTTACATGAAACAGAAGCAAAACGAGATGCTGGGATTTCTCAACGTGCTCGAAGATCGTCAGTTCAAGCAGTGGTGCGCCACCGTGCCCAACATCTGCAAAGTACATCTGGCTAAAAACCTCATCTACAGGGATCCGCCATTCGTTCGAAACAATTTTAGTCCAGAGGTAAATGTCGTCTTGTATAAATAAACGCTCTCTAACCATTCGATAATATCATCTCTTATCTTGTCTTGTGGTTCTCGAGTTCAATGTGAAACATCTTTGAATAAATGATTTTGATTGCTTTTTGAGTATGTTTAAGAATTATTGCTTGGTGTTAACGTACATATATGTAATTTATACATAATATCGTTATAATTTACAGTTAGTGATGCTGTTGCGCGAGATACGGTACATGAAATACTTGGATAAGCAAGGCATCCCGCCAGATGGACAAGAATTGTATGCTCGTAATGAAAAATTGCAGGTAAGGTTGCAATTATACTTTCTTTATGAATGATAAGCGATATATGAACTGATTTTACTTACATTTTTACTATACAGTATGACATGAATCGTTTGAACCGAGCTATATCGTGGTACAATGCGATCCGTGAAGGCAGCCACGAGACCGAAGTGGCACTAATCGAAAAAGAGATATCAGCAATAGATAACCTACTCGGCAGGGGCGTCGAGGAACTCACTTGGAATGATGACTGTATGTATCATTTTGCTGTACACGTAGTGACTTTAGATATGTATTGTACTGTTAATTAATATATTCTATTAATTGTTGAATTCAGTCACTGACTGGATGGCGGAAGTGTATACTGCCATAAACACACTGCAAGAACGAGTGCTGACGGCTCAGAATAACGTGAAGCGCGGTCTCGATAATATCGCTTCTTGGGGCAACAAGCCACTTCATAACCGTAAAGAAAACCCAGAGAAGATGGAACTCTTAGCTGTTAATGAACGACGTCCAAGATTTGCACAAAGGTTACTTTAGAAAATATTCTTGTTCAATATTTTAAATAATTTTATTCTAACTTAAAATGCCTTTTTCAGACGTAACAAAATTCTTCAAAGCCATTCAGAATTTGAGCACATATTGGAACATAATTACAAACTATTCTTTAACATCAAAGAGGAAGAGGAGGTAAGAATTATAACTTTATATAATGAAAGTTTGATACAGAAATGTATGGTCATAACGTTAAAATGTTTACAGTCTGACGAAGAAGAAGAAGAGTTGGAAGAAGTCGATGAATCCACTCTCGATGAAGAAGAAAAAGCGTTACGTGCAAAGAAGCTACAAGAAATAACTCAACGGCGGGAAGAAAAGCGTTTAGCGAGAGAAGAAAGAGACAGAGAAAAGGCGGAGATTGCTCAAGCAAAGTTTGAGAGACGCGAAGCCAGACGATTGAAGAGAGAAGCTAAAGAAGCTGAGAAACAGGAACGGCAAGCGCGAAGAGACGCAGGTATTTGACATTGATAATTTTAAATCATAAAATCAAACAAACTAGTGTAGACCCGTTGACAGATCGAAATTCGCCCACGTTTACACTTAAAAATTATCATTGCACACCTTCCCTACTATGAACTTTACTTATTCTAAAGCTCACGTCTCTCTGTGTGCGTAGTATTCGTAAACATTTACCTAAAGTTTTAGCTTCAAGTATTATTTAAATTTCGATGGACAAAGTGAGTGAATACTAACTAACACACTATTCTATTAATTTGTAACTATTCATACAATTATTGCAGTTCAAATTATGCTTAATAAAAATATGAAGTCATGTTATACGTAGAAATAATTTTCTTTAGGCGAAGAAGTAGATTCACCAGTGGAAGAAGTTGAGGAAGAATTAGACCCTGAAGAACTCGCCGATATCGAGGCAGAGCGAATCGAGATGGAGGAAGAGGCGTTCAGACAGGCTCGCTGGCCAGCTTATGTGAAATATGTCGACTCCCTTGTAAGCACCTTCTTAGTCTTTTTTTGGTTTTATTAAAAGTCTAGTTTTGATAATTGCATCTGAATTTGGTAAATTTATAGTATAGTAAAGATGGAATAAACTTTGTTTCAAATATGTATGTGTGTTTTATATGTGTGTCATCTGTATAATATTTACTGATATTTACTTATACATAACTACAGGTATCACGTCAAGTAATGAAAGCTGTACAGTCAAGTTTAGATTTGTTTGAGAAACAAACTGATCTAGAAAAGGGACCGAGAGTAGCATTCATGGAAGTCATAGCGGAACTCAAAGATCCAGGTATTTACAATTACAAACGTGATCTACCTTATAAATATTTATTGTTGTTGTTATTATCATACTAACTATTTACTGTTGTGAATTACTAGATATATATTTCTCACCGTCCTTGGACCTCGACGACCCTGGTGGCCTTTACGATACTCTAAAAGAAATGATGAAAGACATGTTCCTGCAAGCTACAATGTTTCCAAGGATTGATCCTATAGTTCCAATTGCTACATATGAAGGTAATAAAATTAATTGTTATATTATTTATGCAATATCTGCCATTTTCCCCCTCGATGTATTTATACTGGATTTTGTTCCAGATGATATCGCCCAGGAGGATACAATGATTGACTTATATCATGATATTTTGAAAAGAGTAGAAAACAGTATTAATGATGTAGTACAATATGCCTCGGTAAGTAACAATTTGTATATATATATTAATGGGAAAGGATAAATAAATACGGTGTTTCTTTGATCAGAAATATGAAAAATATACACCATTATGGATGGAAGATAGACAGGAAGTATTAGCAGGATTTCTTAAATATGGACGTGTTATTCCTCCTGAGGAATTTGATAAGTACAGATATGAGAATGGCGTGGATCCACCCGAAGGTAAACCGACGCTTGAAGAGTATCAAAAAGAGGTAAATGACTTTATTTCTGACAATATATTTTTTCTATTATCTTTTATGTATTAACTGTTTTATTTTTGGCTGATTTTAACTACAGATCGATAAATATAATTCTTTATACGATGAAGTGCATGCACTGCCCTTAGACTACTTATGTAATGGGTGGTTGAAATTAGACCTAAAGAGGCTCAACCAAGCGATTATGAATATAATTTGCAAGTGGAGTAATCTGTATAAACAAAATCTGAAAGATCATGTGCAAACCAGGCAAGTACAGATATATTGTCTTTAGTATTTATTCATAGTTGTACGCTTATACTCGTAAATTTATTAGCAAAATATTGATATCAAAAACTTAATGATTTTAGTTTGGATGACCTCGAGAAGTTTATAGCGTATGCTACAAAGGAATTATCTGTGGAGTTAGGCGAAGATGATTATGAAGGATTGTTGAAAGTGATGGGTGTGCTGAATGAAGTGAAAGCAAAACAGGATGCTGGCACAGATCAAATGTTCGAGCCATTGCGTGATATTATATACGTTTTGAAAGAATACGGAGTTGATTTCCCCGAAGAGACCTATGAACAGGTATATTACCCGCTTAATACTTGCATGTAATGTTACGATCTCGAGAAGCAACAGGACATAAAAATATTAAATTGAAAAGAAGCAATCACTAATTTCAACTAAAAAGTCATCATTACGCTAAGACTGGTGTTTTAAAAATGCTAATCTCTATATTTTTGTGAACTCATGCATACTCTGGATGAGGATAGGAGCCATCGGCATCACATCAATATTCGGTATATACATTGGTAAGAGTAATCGTTAAGGTCACCTTTCTGTCGCTATCAGCGCTATTGCAATATTCTTGCTGCGTGATGAAAAGCATTTGCTATAACATAAGCATGTTCTTCCCTATTTTCTCGTAGGATCACTGGTTTGTATTTTTTATTGTTTACTTCTTTACAATGTTTGAGTTCTTTGGGTGTTATTTAGTTGGATGTTTTGCCTGAACGATGGAGGAATTTAGTGAAACTGGCGACAGTGATGAAAAACAACGTAGCGCCACTTCAAGCGGCACAGGCAGCGCTCATTGCAAAACGTGTTGCGCTTATCAATCTACGACTTACTATGTATCGAGAGCAGTTCAAACTTAAAGAGGTAAGTGTTCTACTATATGCGTTTAATTTCTGTATTGTGATTTGGTAACAATTTAAGCAATGTTATTTAATGAACTAGAAATTCACAATGTTAATGTAAATGAATATGCTTATGTGGATTTTTAGATGTTTTTGGAGTCTTGCAAAGAACCATACCGGCAAATAGACAGAGTGCATCAGGAGTTGGTACAGTTTGAGGATATCGTAAGTGGTCTGAAGAAGTCTTGCGGCCTGTTCGACATTCAGCCGCCTGATGAGAAAAATCTCAAGCAATGTCGACGTGAATTGAAACTCATAAAAGTAATAACGATGAGTTATTTATTATGTCAGATTAAGTAATCATAGAAACTAAAATGAACAATATCTAATACCTTAGTTTTTTAAGGTTTTCATACCTTTTTAAATCTTGTAGCAATTGTGGGATTATTATTACCTCGTCATGGGAACTATAGAGTTCTGGAAGAAATCTCCGTGGAAGAAGATAGATGCAGATGGTATGGATCAAGAATGCAAGCGCTTCACTAAAGATATGCGACAACTTGACAAAGATATGAGAGTTTGGTCAGTGATAATTTTTAACCTATGTTAAATTTTAAATCTATTTATTTATTTTCAAACAAATCGAGCCTGGATTGTACTACAGGGAAAATGAAAAACATCTGATTGTGTTTTTTAAATTGTTACGTTTTCAGGGAACCGTATATATCTATAGAAGCCACAATAAAGAATTTGATGACATCTTTGAGAGCAGTAACTGACTTGCAGAATCCAGCCATCAAAGACAGGCATTGGATCGAGTTGATGATGGCGACGAAGGTACGTAAATAATACTCTACTTGTAGGCAAATGTAATTTCATCCTTATTATTTAGTGTGTCTTTTCATGTATGTTGTTTTTATTGTTTAGAAAGCTGCACATTCACACATCATGTCCATCGATACAAATCATACTCATCCTAAACTATTTGTAGCGAAACATATTATAAGAAGTTGTGTTTCACTACATGAGATTATTGAGGATTTTAAGTCTCTAGAAGATTTAGCATCATCACTAGATGAAAAATCATCAAATAACGATAATGAAGAAAATAAGTACGTCCCTAAAACGAAGCATTATTTACAAATTCAAGATTTCAGAAGACCTAAGTTTCAAGAACGTCAAAGCGGTAAAAAGTTTATAAAACTCAACAAATCATATTCATTACAAGAAATGAGAGAGCATGGACTTCAAGTATTGTCGTTTAAGGAGTCGTCATCTCAGCCAAAGACAACACATCACGCATTAATTTTGTCCGAGTTCATTCTGTAAATAATGTAGCTAGTACTTATATTATTAGGGTAGTTGAATTGTACATTTTAGGTAAGCATTTTTATAGTTTTTATTTCAAATAATATTTTTCAATACGCCGTTTAGTTATATTTTATTTCTGAATTTTGGTGGATATTTTAGGTTAAATTCCATATCGATGATGACACAACTCTAGCAGATTTATTAGCATTGAATCTTCACAAATATGAAGAAGAAGTTAAAACTATCGTGGATAAATCTGTCAAGGAAGCAGCCATGGAGAAAACTCTCAAGTAACTTAATAATTCATAGTATCTTCTTGGATTTTCAGAAATGAACTAAATGATTTGTGTTGTTAGCGAATAGATATAAAATGTATTGAAACAATTGTAATTCAGGGAATTGGAGGCAACATGGGCTATAATGGAGTTTGAATACACTACTCACGATAGAACAGGAATTAAATTGCCGAAGGCGAGCGAGGAGCTCGTGGAGACTCTCGAGGACAATCAGGTGAGCTATATTTATGGTAGAAAAGATATTCTAAACATGAAAAGTATAGAAAAGATATACTTATTTGCAATTTTATTTACATAATTGGGTACAATGAATTCAAAATCCTAATACGACCACCAGAACCAAGTCCAAACTATGATGTCATCGAAATTCATCGGTTTTTACGAGGCAGAAGTAACGGCTTGGCAGAAGAAGCTAGGTACAGCAGATGCCGTCATTTCAATTTGGTTTGAAGTACAGCGAAAATGGCAGTACCTTGAGAGTATTTTTGTTGGCTCTGATGATATTCGAGCACAGTTACCTGAAGATTCTAAGAGATTTGATAATATTGACAAGACGTTCAAGGTAAGTTAAAATGACAGGTTATAGAATAAATCAAATAGTAAAGTTATTTTATTTCACAAATTCACTTTAAATTTTATCATCATTGTGGTATCGTAATAGATCATCATGTTGTAATATTTTAGGAACTGTTGAGAGACGTAGCTGCGACTCCGAATGTGGTGCAAGCAACCAACAAACCAGGCCTATTAGATAAGTTAGAGGAGCTTATGAAAGCACTGAATCTATGCGAGAAAGCACTTAACGATTATTTGGAAACAAAGCGCTTGGCATATCCTCGTTTCTATTTCGTATCATCGGCAGATTTGCTTGGTAATTTATAAATGCTTAATGGTTTTACATATAAATATTGTTTAATCCTTCTACGCTAAAGATGAATACGTCTGTTTCAGATATATTATCCAATGGCAACAACCCACCGGCTGTTTGCCGCCATCTTTCTAAGCTATATGATAATTTGGCTAAATTGGTATTTCCGAAGCCTGGAAGTAAGCACGCTTTCGAGATGATATCAAAAGAAAACGAAGAGCATGTACCGTTTAAAGCTCCATGTTGTGATTGTTCTGGAAAGGTAACGAATGTTGAAAGTAACTTTAGGCCAATAAAATATAGAACACTATGTATTACGTTGCGGACTTCACGTTGCCATTCAGAAACGTTTTATTAACTAATTCAGGTGGAACTATGGTTGAACCGCGTAACGGACTGCATGCGGTACACATTAAGGGACATATTCGAGCATAGCGTCAAGTCATATGAAGATAAGCCACGTGATGAATGGGTATTCGATTGGCCCGCGCAACCGGCTCTTGTCGGCACACAAATCTGGTGGACCACCGAGACTAACCAGGCCTTTGAAAAGTTAGAGGAAGGTAAACAAAATTTTAAATTTGGCATTAACTGTGGCAATATTAAAGTTTAACAACTACATATGTCGTGGAAGAGTTGCCGTGAATATTTGGATTATGGCATTATCACTTAACGATTAATCTATTGTGTCCTAAACAGGATATGAGAACGCATTAAAAGATTACCAGAAGAAGCAAATTGCTCAGTTGAATGCACTAATTGTACTTTTACTTGGAGACCTAAGCGTAGGAGATCGGCAAAAGATTATGACTATTTGTACCATCGACGTACATTCAAGAGACGTTGTCGCAAAACTTATTGTTGCGAAAGTTGAAACTTCCAATGCTTTCCAGTGGCAGAGTCAGTTAAGGCAAGTTACTTAGGTCTTAATTAATTTAGAATTGGTAGGTATCATTCCATTGCATTTACACGATTTGGTAACTCAATTGTTTGTAACTTTTAGGCATCGTTGGGATCTAAAACTTAATAATTGTTTCGCGAACATTTGCGATGCACAATTCCTCTACGACTATGAATATTTAGGGAACACACCTCGGCTTGTCATTACGCCTCTGACGGATCGCTGCTATATCACATTGACACAGGTATACGCATATGATAATATATTTTCGCACTTAATGGATTGAATATCTTATAATCACCTTTGATTGGAATAGTGAAAACTGCAATATATTGTGGTTTGTGTTATTGGATGCGGTTAGGTTTAAAGCACCATGACGTAAGCACCTTATCTTCTCTTCAGAGTCTTCACTTAATCATGGGTGGTGCGCCTGCGGGTCCCGCTGGTACTGGAAAAACAGAGACTACGAAAGATTTGGGCAGGGCTCTTGGCATTATGGTCTATGTGTTTAATTGTTCGGAACAAATGGATTACAAGTCATGCGGAAACATTTACAAAGGTGTACCTGATTTTTTTAATTGCAAATTTAATGATAAATAAATATTATTATATCTCATATACCTAAATTGTCCCTGTAAGCTGTTTGCGTTTGCGCGATTATTAACGGTGTCAATTCGAGAATTTCCTCTAGTCCTCTCTATATTGTGGGAAGGTCTTCGTATTTTGTATGACGCTGATTCACTGGAAAAACGAATATTTAAGTAGTATATATATCTACATTTTCCATATAAACATAGGTTTGGCACAAACTGGCGCCTGGGGATGCTTTGATGAATTCAACAGGATCTCCGTGGAAGTATTGTCAGTGGTGTCTGTGCAAGTGAAAAGTGTCTTAGATGCAATAAAAGCCAAGAAAAAGAAATTTGATTTCATGGGAGAAATAATAGCACTCGTGCCCACGATTGGAATGTTCATCACAATGAACCCAGGTTATGCTGGGAGGACGGAATTGCCGGAGAATTTGAAAGCGTTATTTCGGTAAGATTTATATTGCAAACTCATTAAATTCAGTTTCTTATATATGACACAGATCTACGCTTAGCTAACGGGACCTATGGACTGAACACTTGTCATCCTGAGGAGATCCGTGCTAGCATGCGTTGATGATGATGATGATGATTTAGATTTGATTTTTCGCAGGCCTTGTGCTATGGTAGTACCTGACTTCGAGTTGATTTGTGAAATCATGTTGGTGGCCGAGGGCTTCCAGGATGCAAGGCTGTTAGCGCGCAAATTTATCACGCTGTATATGTTATGTCGAGAGCTGCTATCGAAGCAGGATCATTATGATTGGGGGCTCAGAGCTATTAAGTCTGTGCTTGTCGTTGCTGGTTCTTTGAAGGTTATATTTTTTGTATATAGATAATACATTGTAACTAAAACGTTTACTTATGACTCACTCATCTAAGTACCTTGAAATTTTAAATAATATAAATCTTTTGTTCTTGTTCGTTACGGTCGCAAAACATTATTTCAATATTACCTTTTATAAACTCTTTTACTTACATTATTAATTTACAGCGAGGCGACCGTCTAAGACCCGAGGATCAAGTATTAATGAGAGCATTGCGAGATTTTAATATACCTAAAATTGTAACGGACGATACGCCTGTCTTTATGGGCCTTATTGGAGATTTGTTCCCTGCTCTAGACGTACCCAGGAAACGGGACTTTGACTTTGAGAAGAGCCTTGTTGAGGGCGCTGTATCTATGAAACTACAACCGGAAGCTGGTTTTATTTTGAAAGTGAGAATCATTCAATGAAATGCTTTGTTACGTTATCAATTATTGTAAATTTAATTATTAAAAACCTCTCTTTCGTAGATGGTTCAATTGGTAGAACTGTTTGCGGTACGACATTCAGTATTCATTGATGGATTCGCTGGTACGGGTAAATCGATGGTATGGCAATGTTTGAACAAGACATATCATATGCTGAAATTGAAACCTTATTATAATGACCTGGATCCAAAGGCAGTGACAAATGACGAACTGTTCGGTATCATTAACCCTGCTACGAGAGAGTGGAAAGATGGTCTGTTTTCTACTATCATGAGAGATATGGCAAATATGCCTGGCGACGGTCCGAAATGGATTGTACTTGACGGTGATATTGATCCGATGTGGATTGAGAGTTTAAACACTTTGATGGATGATAATAAGGTATTAGAGTGATTACATAGGTAGGAATTAGTGATAAATACATAATTAAGGAATGAAAAAGTAACGTTGGTACTATCTGTATTTTTCACAGGTGTTAACTTTGGCAAGTAACGAACGTATTGCCCTAACGAAATCTATGCGACTATTATTCGAGATCGCCACCTTACGTACAGCGACCCCAGCCACAGTATCGCGAGCTGGTATTTTATATATTAATCCGCAGGATTTGGGATGGAATCCGTATGTATTATTTGTGATTGTAAAGAAAATAGGCATAAGCTTCAGTTTTTGCTAATAATATAGGTTTTTGCAGAAGTTTTCGAAGCTATTAACTTACCTTTTCAGATTTGTCGCATCATGGATAGATACAACTCGTGATGATGAGTCTGAAAAAGCGATGCTCACAGTTTTATTCGACAAGTACATTCCTCCACTACTAGAGTCGTGCAAAAAGTATAAACGAATCACTCCACTAGTGGAACTGCAGCAAATACAGCTCACCTGCTACTTACTTGAATGCTTCTTGAATAAGAGTTTATTACCCAGCGATTGTCCTAAAGAATGGTAAGGTTGGAAATAGAGATGTTACAATAATAGTAGCAATTACCATAACGTGGCAAATTATTAACATTTTTAATAATTTATTGTGATGTAAAATTATCTTAAGTTATCGTTTTTAGCGTAGTTTGCATGTCAAAAAGTTTGCATATCAACTGGGATATAACTTTTGATAAAACAAAAGTAAACTATGTATGACAAAAATTAATAAGCATTGACGCCATTTTATTTCGGATTTTCACCCTGTTCAATATTAGTTCATTCATTTATTTCAGTTAATTAGAACGGCCTGAGGCATTTACACTAATTTTTAATCCCCGACGCAAAAAGACGGGTGCTATAAGTTTACCGTGTGTGTATCTGTGTATGTGACTGTGTCATCGTAATACGGGCTAACAACCTGGGTTGGGCCCCTGTACTGGTACAGGGGCCCTTGTGTCTTGTTATTACAACTGTGTTTTAACCAATAAAAACATTTTTTTTTATCGTAGCTCTCAAACGGGTGGACCGATTTCAATGCTATTTTTTTTACATCAAAGAATTAAAATGTTTATGCTAACATTAAAAATTGTATCCTTATGTATTCCTTACAGGTACGAAATGTATTTTGTGTTTTCCGTCGTTTGGGGTTTCGGTTCTGGCTTGTTCCAAGACCAGCTTGTGGATTGGCGGAACGAGTTCAGCAAGTGGTTCTGCAACGAGTTCAAGCAGATCAAATTTCCGTCCACTGGCAACGTGTTCAGCTTCTTCATTGATCCGGAAACGAAGAAGTTCTTACCTTGGGTCGAGAAGGTGGAAACATTTGAGTTGGATCCTGATATACCTTTACAGGTAACATAATCCACCATCTTTTAGCATCATCAACCCATTGCTGTCCCGCTGCCGGGCACGGGTCTCTTCTCAGAATGAGAGGGATTAGGCTATAGTCTACTGCGCTGGTCAAGTGCGAATTGGTGGACTTCATATACCTCTTAGAATTCTGTTTAAAGATTTATAAGATATGCAGGTTTGCTCCCGATGTTTTTTTCACCGTTAAATCAAGTGATAATTAATTTCTAATACGCACATAACTTGAGAAATCACAGGTGCGTGCCTGGGATTCGAACCTCCCGACTTCTCGATCGAAAGGCCGCATTTCAACCACTAGGCTATCACTGTTTTATTGTTTTTCTGGAAATCTATTTTCTTATGTTGATCTCCATGGTAAAGGATTGTTTCAATTCCAGTCTTGCCTTGTGTCAACATCGGAAACTACTCGCATTAGGTTTTTCATGGACTTGCTAATCGCTAAGCAAAAACCCGTGATGTTGGTAGGCAGTGCTGGCAGTGGGAAAACTGTAAGTGTAGCTGCTAAACTGAACGCATTGTCAGACTCGTTTGCCATCACAAATGCGCCACTAAATTTCTATACAACGTCCGGTGAGTTACTTGACATATCTTAATTGGAGTATTTTGTAGTGATAACATAATGATTCAGAGAGTTTTGCACTGTTATGGCTGGTCACTTTGATTTATGTTTATGTACAGAAATGATACAAAAAGTGCTGGAGAAACCGTTAGAGAAGAAATCCGGTCGTAATTTTGGTCCTCCAGGCAGCAAGTTTATGATCTACTTCGTGGATGATCTAAACATGCCTGAGGTGGATACGTACGGGACTGTCCAACCTCATACTCTAATTCGACAATTTATGGATTATAAACACTGGTACGCGTTAAATTTAAAATTCCTTTTAGTTACGTTTCTTTCTTTTTTTTTCTTTTAATGCTTTATACGTTTCTTATTTTAAAGGTACGACAGACAAAAGTTGTCGCTGAAGGATATATCGAATTGCATGTTCGTGTCTTGTATGAACCCCACAGCAGGGTCTTTTACGATCGATCCTCGCTTGCAAAGACATTTCTGTACTTTTGCTGTCAGGTAAAACCATTCTTTTATTATATCTGTCACAATAATGAACTGTTTTCAATTAAGTGCTTAATTAAAAACTTGACTTTTAGTTTTCCTGGCTTGGACGCGTGCTTCCACATCTATAAGCAAATTCTGACTCAACATTTAGGGAATCCTCTCAATAAGTTTGGCATAGTCGTACAGCGGTACGCCGAGCCTCTAGTTAACGCTGCTCTCGCTCTTCACAATAAGCTTGCGTCCTCTTTCTTGCCTACTGCTATTAAATTCCATTACATATTCAATCTTCGAGATTTGTCTAATATATTCCAAGTAAGTATATGATCTATTTTGAATAATTAGTCATATTATGTATTACACTGAATTCCCAACTTCGATCTTTTTTTTCTTTTAAATAGTATTTATTTCCCACACTATATCTTTACAATGAATCAGGTAAAATATACTACTATATTTATTAATTTGTTTAACATTTTTAACTAAACAAAAATAAATGAAGGTTTAGGAATAGGTCAAACGAATTTTATAATAGTATTTATGATTAACAAAAATTTAAACAGGTGAAAGTAGTTCTTAAAATTTCCAGGGTATTCTTTTTACAACGGGAGACGCAATTAAGCAACAGTCTGAGTTGATTAGGCTGTGGATGCACGAAGCCACGCGGGTATACTCGGACAAACTCGTCGATTCGGTGGATAACGAAAATTTCAGTAAACTTATTACCGATGTCATCAAAAAGAATTGCGAGGTAAGGTTTTATAGAAGGGCAAAAGTGGTTAAACCTCTTCGAAGCAAGAAGAGGCGATGGAATGGGGAACTCCGTATTAAATAATTATGATATTAAATAACTGTACTAGGTGTCCTGAATAGTATACCATTTTCAGGATTTCGACGAGAATGTGGTATTCGAGAAACCGTTAATATATTGTCACTTTGCCGAAGGTATAGGTGATCCAAAATACTTCCCCATCAGGGATTGGGCACAGATCAAAAGGCTACTTGATGAATCACTGTCATCCTACAATGATCTTGTCGCTTCTATGAATCTGGTGTTATTCGAGGATGCCATGTATCATATATGCAGGTAAACAATATTTTAAAATATGAATTTTCACGTTTCTTGAAATATACAATAAATCTTACTTACAAATAAATTACATTTTATATGTTTGTCTGTATATGAATGTACATCATCATCATCAACATATTACTGTCCCGATCCAATGGCGTTTTACCGAAATCAGAGGAATTTATTTTTATTGCCAATTTCAACTTTTTTACATAGAATAAATCGTATCCTGGAAGCTCCGCGAGGGAACGCTCTGTTGGTCGGTGTCGGTGGTTCTGGAAAACAGTCACTGTCGAGGCTGTCTGCGTTTATATCTTCGCTTGAAGTATTCCAGATTCAACTCCGCAAAGGATACAGCATCAACGATCTTAAAGTTGATTTGGGTATACGTTTATACGATATTTTTATTTTAGTGAAATTCGATAGTTTTATGGCTTGTCTTAAAAGCTTGATTTGCACCATAAGTATTATGATTATTCGATTTTAGCTGGCCTCTATATAAAGGCAGGCCTTAAAAACATAGGAAATGTATTTCTTATGACGGATGCCCAAGTGGCTGATGAGAGATTCCTTGTACTTATCAACGATCTTCTCGCTTCTGGCGAGATACCAGAGTTGCTAGCCGATGATGAAACTGAAAATATCATTAATGGTGTTAGAGGAGAGGTAAAATATATTTTCATATTTTTATGAGATATATAATCTGGCTCTTTTCTAAATTCTTCTATCTTCTATCTATTGCCTATTATTTTTGTAGACGAAAGCTTCGGGTGTTCCTGATACAAGAGAAAACTGCTGGCGATTCTTTATTAATCGCGTACGAACTATGCTTAAGGTATGATCATCAATCTAAACAACGGCAATTAAATGTTTATTAACATAATACATAGAGGCAGGCATTAACTTTAAAAAACTTGTAAATATAAAGTTACTTAATTTATACTATAGGTTGTACTATGCTTTTCGCCTGTGGGTGCGACCCTGCGTATAAGAGCTCGAAAGTTCCCATCCATCGTAAACTGCACTGCCATTAATTGGTTCCACGAATGGCCGCAAGAGGCGCTGCGCTCCGTATCCAAGAGATTCATTTCGGAAGTAGAGTCGCTACCGGTAAGAATTATACGATGTTAAAATTTATAATTATAGATTCTGAGGGTCGATTGATAACGTTTCAGCTACGTAGGTAAGTTTCTAAATTGCTGTCATCTGAAATATTTCTTATTACTTTTAATTTTTCAAAAATCTGAAATTGTATATGACATTAAACATTGTCAAAACAAACGTAACTTCATGAAGAGTTTCAATTTAGTTCTCAGATGTGGCAACGAATATTTGATTTATTTTTGTAGGTCAGTAATCAATATAATCTGAAATAATGATATTTGCTTATAAATTTGAAATTTAGCTTTAAAAGCAATTAAGTACTTAGGTGTTGATTAGAAACTTTTTGATCATTGATACTTATTTATGTTAGTTATAATTCTTCCTCAGGTTCACCTTATAGAGCCAGTTTCCAATTTTATGTCTCACGTACATCAGAGCGTGAATCAAATGTCCGCCATATACTTCCAAAATGAACGTCGTTATAACTATACCACACCCAAGACTTTCCTCGAACAAATTGCTTTATACAGCAAACTGTTGAATGAAAAGACGAAGAACCTTAAAATGATGATAATGAGACTGGAGAATGGTTTGGAGAAACTGGCATCTTGTGCAGCTGATGTTGCTATATTAAAGGTTAATGTTATGATAGTAACGACTACTTTATAGCACTTTTTATGAATAAAATTTTCTTAATTATCTTTGAAATTCCGTCAGGTGACACTAGCAGAACAGGAACAAATCTTGAAA
>DWNM01000053.1:0-15732 GCA_018250375.1 Narcosius parisi helen
CTATGAATTAGTGAACTATAAATCAAATTTTTTAATTAAGTACGTTGTAAGTAACAATGATACAGAAATAAATTTGTCATTATCATTACAAACTGTTCTACTAGACCTCGAGGCTGATTCAGAATGTTTATTTTGTAGAATAATATATAATATATATATAGAATATGTTTAATTTAAAGAATCCGTAGTCCATCCCTTTATTTACGTTCAAATTCGTAGTCTTTCACATATATATTTATATACTTGAAATCTTCATTGAAACTCATGCAAGCATTGAAAATAGATTGAAAACTTCCATCATCCCAAAACCTCCGAAAATAAATAGTCTCGTGGTTCTCCCATTTTTGTACCACTATTAGGTACCTACCACTAATAAATTGGTAGCAGGATATAAAACGAATGAGTTGAATGGCCTTGCCTATTCTTTTTATTACAATTCGCTGTAATAAATGGCTTTAAATTGCTTTAAAGCGGTCGTATGCCGTGTTTATTCAAACGCGAAGCCATTCTCAATGCTTCAGTATTCTAACCTCACACCAACGGCGCACTTATACGTACATACTTCGCTTTTACAACAGAAATACAGCACCACTGCCCTTAAAAAATAAATGCACCACTGAACTATAGATTTCCTTTTTGTATTTATCACGAAAGACGATGTAATAGCTTTTAAATTAAGATTATCAACGCGTCAGTCAAGAATCGGGAATTGATTAAAATTTATGAATTATTGTAAGGACTTCGATATTGCTTTTTTTATTGAACGCACCTCACCTAAACACATACGAATGCACCACATCTAAACATATTCGTAGGAACGAAAGTGGACTTAATGAATTAATATTCACTCGATCGAAAGAAAACTATGGTTGCTATTATCTTGTACGTTAAAAAAAGAAAGGAAGTAAAATCCTTTAACACATTTTACCAGCTTCGTATTTTAATTCCACTAACTAAAGAAGAAAATGAAACAGTAAAATTTGTAAATGTACAAGTATACTTACCTACCGATGTAATGTTGACGATTGACTTTGAAATGATATGGCACAGTTTAATTTTTTCATGCTTCATGTTATTAAAAACCGTTAAAAACAATAAACAAAGCTATTTTCCCTATGTCTCAAAGCACTGTAATAAATGCCTTTAAAGTAGTTTAAAGCGTATGCCGTGTTCAGTCGAACGCGAAAACGATTCTCAACGCTTCAATATTCAAGCTCCTTTATCAAACGGTACCGCGGACTCACTTCGACTTCGCAAAGAAATAAATTGCTTCATTCCACTAATGTGCACCTCTTTGAACAACTAATTGAATCCCGGGTTCCGAGAATACTTCACGTTTTGCTAAATGCCATTGCAGCGGTAAGAGCCCGGCTAGTTTTTCAATCGTTGCGTATTACTCACGATTCCGTTGTTTCGTTTGATCGATTGGAAGATTTCATTTTAAATTAGATTCGTTTCGGTTTGATTTTATTAATTTTATACATTCTTTTATTAACTTGAAGTAGTAAAACGCATGCTCCACGTGATGATAAGTGGATACTGCCTTAAACATACATCTTTACATAATTTCAAATAGGACTGAAATTCTGCCTGAGATCAGTCAAAGATGCATTGTTATTTTCAAGGAATATGTTGGAATATATTATTTAAGTGCAAAGACATTTACCACACACTTCACATTGGAATGCAAAAGCATTTAACACAGCTCTTGTAAGAAGATGTTATAACAGGTATTATAGATCGCCGGGATCAAAACAGGAAGCTCACTGCCACCGTACAACAACATTATGTAGCCATACACACTAGTAAAATGACGCTATCCTAGGCTTACGAAATAGTTTGTATTTTTTGACATCTAGTCTAAAGGAAAAGCTATTTTTGATTTGACTGTAGCGACTTATTGCTGTCATAATATTACCGCGGTCTCATGAAGCAGCTGTGTTTTCGTTTGGAAACACATCTTGAGCCGTTTCAAGTTAACCCTCAGACTACAAGGCACCTGAAATCGAATTAGTTAAGCCTCCTATTATGAGTAATTAGTTGTCCATTGGCAGTAATGTGGCCGTCATACGGCTAACTCCATACCTGCTATTTTGTTACCTTACGTAAAATAATGAGAACCCGTAGTAGGGGCTTTAGCTTACTCGGTCAATCTTCTGACTCCACGGGCACATTACGTTCCCTCAAATAACGTGCATTGGCATTTTATCGTCCATTTCTGAATAATGTATCGCGGCCCATTTTTACTGGAGTTAATGTGCGCGACGATTTATGTCTGTTTGTTTCCTTTGCGGTACGTTAAGGCGAGGACAACTTGTGGTTATCTGCTGGTGACTGGAAGTGTATGAAGTATTTTATGACTTCGGTCATTGATAATGCAATATGGACGTATTGTGTGGAGTAGGTATATTGATAAACATCTCGTTTGCAAATATCTGTGGTATGAAAGGTGTGCAAATTTAATACATGCGTGTATCAGAAATATTAAGAGTCTGGCAGAACGAACAAAGAGACAAATAACATTAGGGCACATGAGATACATAAAACTTTTATGGGACCATTTGCAGCATCGCTTCATGATAACTTGATATACATAAATAAATAATTATATGTACTCTCTACAAGTGATCCACATGTTAGGATTTTACGATGTATCATTTAGATGTCTGTCACTCCGGGGAGCGTGTCCTTCTGCGCGTCAGAGGTGTATGGCAACTGTTACACCACGCGCGTTGTAAGTTATAAATTGGATCATTTAAGATTGAACAAAACTGTGTCACAGGCATCTCAAAACTATGGATAAAATTGTCAAATTAACGATAATAACGTATAATGAATACGTTGTATTAAATTATTTTAATCCATTCATTATCGTGTGTTTCGTCGGACTTTACTTGTTAACATATAACAAGTTATTATTTCGAAAGCAATATTCAACAAAATTTGTTCTGCTCTATTTATTTTTACACTAAAATATTGAAACGAACAGCTGAGATGACGTTGCCAAGACACAAAGTTCATAAATTTCAGAGACATCCACGTCGAGTGGCTTTACGACTGGCTCTAGCGATGTTTAATTCATATTTCATGTTGGCAGCAAAGTGCACAGCTGAGTGATTGCTGCAAACACGTACTGTTTACGTAATAAATATGTTACCGCAACGCTAAGCAGGGCTTTACACCGGGGACTACTGTTTCTATATTAATGGGTGAAGCGTTTTTGGTTCGACGGCCGTACTACCACACCTATTTCTGCTTAATAATAGAGTAATTATATACAGGTGTGTGTTCCGGTTAGAAGTGTAATGTAGAAATTAGATGGGAAATTTCAACTTAGTCCACAGAAGTAGCATCGCACTGAGGCTAACCTTAGTCAGAACTTCTATTTGGCTCTTACATTTTTGGAATTTATGTAGCTGTTTTCTGGTTGGTTGTCAAATTGGTAAATACAATACTTTTTGATAAATTATTAAAATAAAAAGGCTACAATTTTAATTAAAATGGCAATGCCGTCCTCAACAAAATCAGCGTGAAACTCTTTCTGAATGGTAATCCCGTTATTGAAACTTATTTTTTATCTTCCTTCATGTACTTACATATTTAACGAGTATTCGCTAAGTTTCTAATCATACTAGAAATAGGTATATCTAAGTAGTCTGTACACCTGTTAATTTTACGCAACTCCCTGTCAATGCTAGCAATAGCTGATGCAATCACTTAGCGCAACCCGGCTCTGAATTAAACATCGGGGCGGTGCTGTAAACCGGTCGTAAAGCTCCACAACTCTGCTAGCGTTATGCGCCCCTGGTACTTTTCAATTATACATGGCAGTTGTTTATATATGGTAACTATTGTGGCATTGTTTTAGAGGTTATTTATTTTAAAGTATTAGACACGTACACGAGGCATTTTTGAGTGTGAAAGAACAAACCCACTTTTTTGAGGCTTTTAATTGCGGACCTCAGGAGTAACAGCGCAACGAATGAAGAATTCTTTTTCGCATTTGACTTTTTAGTGCAATTTGCCACCTGGTGCCTAAACCAATCGCACCTCTCGCTTTACCCCAAAACCAGTGCTAGCTATGCTGCGTCCTCGTTTGCTACTTTGATTAAAATAAATCTAGTATCTAGGTTCATTTATATAATTATCTAACCGGGGACTTAACCCAGATCCCTCTGCGTATCAGACGGATACCTTGACAGGTTCGTTACGCAGGTCGTTTAACTATTACAAGTGTTATAGCTGCCTGATTATTGACGGCAAGATTCTAACTTCCTTTTATCGAAACTTCCCGAACTAAGACATAACAAGTTGGCAACTAGTCTTCTATTACGGCTTCGGGCGAACTATTAATAATGATTAGCCGACAGTTACTCGACTTCATTGACTGTTATTGTGGTTCCGTCAATATTTGCGTTCAACTTGTTTAGTTATGAGAAATAACTTTCTATCTGATTTATTGTTATAATCGATATCTATTAAGAGTTATGATTGTAAGATTCTGAAATCAGTTTAGTGGCATGATTAGACGTAATGAGAGACCTGTGCTCAGATTTGACGAGACGACGAAGCTTGCAAGGGAGTAGAAGTAGAACTAGTATGGTTCGACCTGGGACGTACCACCGCCACATATTTTTATAGCGTGAAGCAGTTCTTGCGTTTCAGTAGAAGAGTTTGGATACAAGCTGACTTTACATATGAGGCAACTATTTTACTTCTCAGAAGTGGCAACGCATCGATCGTGATCGACTTCAGGTCGAACCTTTGTTCTATATGGAGTTGGATACTGGTGTCTATAGGCAGGGACCATTATCATCAGGTGGACTACAAGTTATATTGCTACTT
Organism: Narcosius parisi helen; assembly: GCA_018250375.1. NCBI lineage: Eukaryota > Metazoa > Arthropoda > Insecta > Lepidoptera > Hesperiidae > Narcosius > Narcosius parisi. The sequence continues at coordinate 4,846 of DWNM01000053.1, forward strand.
CGTGGTTTAAAAAAATTAAACCTTTTCTTATAATATGTATTTCAAAGTGCAAAGCGGTTATTTACGATAGCGTTTTAAGGAGTACCTACTATACTACACTTCCTATACCATAGCCTACGAGCTGTTTACTTAAAGCAAAAATCTTTACAATCGGTTCTTTCGAAAGCAAGTATTTGTCAGCAACAAATAGAGCAATTTGCTATCGCCGACTCCATTATGCTGCACCTGGTCTCGGCGCTACAATCTTATAATAGCGCCCGCTTCGTAATGCGTTTAGACCAGCGTAGTGCAGCGTGTGACATGTGTTGCCTTTTACAAAATAAATGCAAAATAGCTTAAAAATAAACTTAATTTATAAAAAAGTGAACGTAAAATTTTAACGATTTTTTAAATGAGTTAATTACCCGACTGCGGAGGGTAGCGTTTTTCGCGGGTACATAATGATATGCATGATATCTGATCATTTGGCAAACTCTGCAGCCCAAACGGCTTGACCAATTTTAACATGTGAAGTGTAGTTGGTATTGTTCAAATTGTGGGAATGACATAGAAGTTATCTTAATGACTATTTTCATGGTAATCTAGTGTTTTAACCGTGTTTAAATGGCTACATTAATTAAGGGGGTGTACTTACTTGAGACGGACTAATGTAATATTCAGCGGTAGCAACCATTTATGGTCGACATCACGGAAGACCGTACTCCTATTTGGGCTTAATTAAAGATGTCCATAGATACAGCACCCATTTACCATGACGTAAACTGCATATTCGTTTATTACTTCTATTTCATCTCAGATCAGAAACATTAAAGGTACAGTAGTACCTGTAGTATCCTATATTCGGTCATTGGTCTCAGGAACAGAAGGTAAATTGAACCTATTGAACTTTACATAATCTTTAATGTTGAAATTTTAAAAAAATAAATATTAAAATATTGAACTATGAATTGTTATTCTATTTAAGATGAAGTTGAAAAGATGTTGAGTATCCGCTCATATGATAAAGAATGCCGTTTTATAAAATGTCTAAAACATCGAATCCTCGAAGGTCACTTTAATGTTTAAAGAAAAGTGCTCTTTATCTATCTAAGATAAAGTGTGACAGGAATATTCTCAATACACGACGATGAGATATCGCGGCTCCTGAGGGATGATGCGTAATGGACCCATTTTCAGGAAATATGATGCTCGACAATCTTTTACTTCGTCATCGTTTTTACGATGCGATACAGATACATTTTTGTAAAAAGGTTAACTTGAGCTGAGGCAGCGATTTAACATAAATATTATAGCAAGATACTAAAATATCATACTTGTAAAACTATGGAGTAGATTAGAATCATTAGAATAAGTATCACTTTTCTAGCTGTGAAGAAACATTTTTGAGCCCAAGTATTAACTTAGTTACTTAGTAATTGACTTATACTATTTCTTTATATAAACGAAAGGTTGAATATAATAAAAAAGGTTGAATATAAATAAATATACTTTTTACAAACATTTAACAATTAATGTGTTTTACCATATGCTATACAAATATCATGATCGGTTTCATTCGTGTGAATTCGGCCACGTCCGGCGGCAATCGACCAATCAAATTTGCCACTTGATTTCCCTCGCTTCTCGATCGTCCAACCAGAAAACCGCATTGATCAAAATGGCCCTCGGTTTTTAATAATACCATTTTCAAACTAACGGTAGTAGCGTATCGTTCAGCTAGGTTTTGTGTAGATGTTACTAAATTAGTGCAAATTCAGTTCACTTCGCTGGGCATATAGGCTTGTTTATTTTACGAAATATTTTGCCTCTTGTTGTATTGTTTATAAGAATGTTAAATGAGTTAATTAATAATTAGTGTTTTTGACTGTTCTACGTGTTTTACGTTGTAAACTAGTTATACCGGCTATTACCGCCCATAAACGTAATCGGCCTCAGATATTTTTTTTCAGAATCTTACTTGAGGTTGGCCACACATGAGTTATTACTCCTGACAACTGAGTTGGAACGCCTCAGATAAGACTAAGTATGTCTCCCTTACGACACCGATCAAACCGGAACAACAGCGCTCAACACAATTGCGGTCCGACTCAGTCCTGTCTAATAGGCAGAAAAAGAAGTGGCAGTACCTCCGGAGTCGAACCACAAAAGGTTCTACTAAGTGTAGAAATTTTCTGAAAGAAGATTTAGAACGTGGAAACGTAAAGATCCCGAAGACTTTCATGGAGAAGGTCGAATAAATTTCCGACGTCTGGCGTCGTCGAAGACATCAAATTTAACAAGGGCTGAGAAAAATGTGTGTCCCATTACACATTCAACGGGTCAGCGTGACCGAGTGACGGTTCAATTGCTCCGTCCCACGCAACAGGTCCGTGTGTACTTGGATCTAAAACTCATTTGTGGTATGATGTAGATCCTAGTTTTGATACTGATTTCGATTTGAATTGAACTCAATTTATCAGAGCTGATGACTTAAGATAGAGCTAAATCAAATTTTAATGTTTTTTTTCATAATATAAAAGTAACAAACGGCAAGTTCACCTAAAGGTAAGTGACCACTTCCGCCTATGGCCATCTAGAATCAATCCCAGATAAGATCAGAGTCTTACCTTAGGTTGGCCACAAATGTTTTGCTACACTTGGTGACTAACTAGAACGCCTCAGGTAATAATGTTTCCCTTAACACATCCTACAAACCGGAAGACAGTAGCGCTTGATACTGCTGTTATTAGGCAAAAGCAGGCACTGTTTCTTCCGGAGTCAAATCACAAAGGATTTTACCACTCACATTAGGAATTTCGTTGTTAATGAAGAATTCTGTTTCATTTATTAAAGTCAACAATGCAGATTCATTGTGTAGTCTTCAAATAACACTGCGATTCAGTATTTCAAATTCATAGAACTCATTGTGTATATAAAATCCCATCAAAACCATAAATGTGAAACACATTCGAGTCAAAATTCATATTAAGATGATTGAAGAAATTCATATTCCTGTAACTAACATTTCAAGATCATCTACGGGACCTGACACCCATTTAGATCTCAATTCTTTTGTCGGCGAAGTCGACGACCATCTTAATATGGAACCTGACTCGAATGTGTTTCACATTTATGTTTTTGATGGGATATCATTACTTATTGTACAGAAATTATCGTCTGTCGTTTAAAATTATTCGCCTCTTCATGTATGTAATGGAAATAGTGTAAGTAAAGTGTACTTGTGTGGATGCCGAAAAAACTAGGTGTTTTCAAACATTCTGTATTCTAACTAGCTTTCCTCAATATTAAATATGCTTTGGAGTGGAATCCTTCTTTAAGTATACATTTTTAGAAATAGTTCCATGTACATTTTCCAAGGTCTATTAAACTATTATAGTCGAACTTGGGCAATTGTAAACACAGCTTTGGTAATTGAGTCTTTATAATTATAATTTTATACTATAGACGTTTTCTCTTTACAAACATTCTAACTTAAGTAGCAAGATTGCATAGTATTTGTATATGTATAAAAATTATTCGCAGATCGTTGAGTCAGCATCGCGTCACCAATTGCATTTTGTGTTAATATTGGTTATTGAAATTTTATTGTTAAATAATCTGGTATTTAAAACAATAGAACTCATAGAACCTATTTTCTTACGAAATACAATATATGCTGGTATATAATAATGATAATAAGGGCACTAGATTGTGCTATGCGATAAGCATTAAAAAAGAAATATTTGAAAATTTATTTGAAATTTGCTGCTTTCTCAATTTTTCCTTTGTATATACACTATTACCTAGCTAGATATAAAATTTCAAGTTTTTAGGTCACCTGAAAGTGGGTTAGGTTTTTGATCTACAAGTCAGTCAGTGATAAAAATGCCGAATTTTAATCGTTTATATTTTAATACCTGTTTAGATTAAGATTATGAAATTTGAGGTTCCAATTATTCTCTGGGGTTTTAATAAATAAACCAAATTTCATGCGTCTAGCTTAAATAAGTTTCAGCTATTGAGTGGTCAAAAGTAGCTCCAAATGGTTCGTGTAAAACTTGACTGACACGATCGCTTTAAAAATTTGTCTTCGGTAACTGGATTATTATAATAGTGGCCCTAAACAATAATTTACATCCTCTCCATTAAATGTGTGCTTTTTTATACTTACGTGATTGTAGGTAATTCTTCGTGCAAAAATCCAAGAAGCACTCCTGCTTTCCCGAAGTTCCCCAAGAGTTCTCCGAAAGGAATCATACCCGAAGTGTATCACGGAAGTGTTGCTACGCAGAAGAATCATTTTATTAAAATACTTCAAAAGCCTGTTGAACCCCTTTCAAATCCGGTCACGTCAGACTATCTTCAAGGAAGTTACATGGTTTCTAATAACATTACGCTATTTTAAGATGCTAACGATATATATCATCATTAACGTTGATCCGTGTGATCAATCTTCCGGACATGTCGGCATTACCCCATAATGTGCTTTCCGAGATCTGACGTATGGCGGAAAATCCCCTGAGACATTATCACTCATTCTTAGAATGCGAGTTAGCTGAAATATACTCATTTTATTATTATCGAACGAAACGTGAAGATCTTTTTCTTTTCTATTAGGTAGGGTTATTGTTTCTAAATGCTGTAGCATAGGATATGACAGCTTCATATAAATCCGCTTATTTTGAATTTCTAAAAGATGAAGTTCCCGTTTTACAGAAAAACGAATACAGAAATACCTACATTCATATCAGATACCTAAATTAATCATTTAGACATCTAATTGGCCGGAAATCGAGTCCTGAACCTTCAGCATGTCAAAACGGTACGGTGACCACTTTGCCGTGCGGGTCAAAGCATAATATAACAATACTGTACAGAAAGCTAAACATTTCGTGAATTCGAATAAAAGAAATCGAGGCTAAACATATACGCTCATAAAACACCGTCACAATACGTGGGTTATAAATTAATACGCATATTCGACGTGGCGCGGCATTCGGCACGCGTCGTATTTTTCGAGGCAGAGGCTTTGCATGGCATGTTGTAAAAACGAAATCCGGAAACGGACAAGCGAAAACAGTTCTTTGGAACGTGATTGTTTGCAAATTGTGAAGGCAGGAATAAGGTAAACCAGCGGTCAGTTCAATGCTATTTTTCAAATTGAACTATTTCAATTTAAAGTTACATTCTCTATGGAAATCTCAAATGGAAATCTCAATATATTTCTAACGTCAAGTCACTAAATTCACTCTTACTATATCACACCCAAAATATGTAGGTATTATTTTACTAATTATATTATTTTTTAGAGGATTTTACTATTATGTCAGGTAGTAATCGCCCAATTTCAGGACAACAGGATAGACCTAGTCAAAATCATCATGTAGCGCTGCCTACTGAAGAATATAGTAACCAGGTATTCGGTGCAGTTAGTATGGAAAATGCAGCCTGGAGTTTGAGACAAGCTTTGAATACCCGAGAGTAGAGTCGTCACACTACATAATTATGTAGTTAAGTACACATTTTTTTCTATATTAACGCATCAATATACAAAGCGAATAAAGTCAAATAAGACTTTGGGAAAAAGTAATGCAGTTGCAGTAAAAGAAACAAGGATTCAAGTTATTTGTTCAAAGTAGATTCTTTACAGACTTTTTTAACGTCAGTAATCTACCATTACTTCGGAAGGTCATCTTTTCACAGCACAGATTAACCAAACCAAAATTCACAAGGCTTTAAACGTTTCTGAATGTGTAGCGTTTTTGGCTTTCAAGGCGAAACGAAAATCCTTTACGCTTTCGAAACAACCACACAAACCCGACCGGAAACCGCGTTTGTGCGTGCCACACGACACTTGTTCAACATTCGTGCGACGTGTTCGCCTGTGCAAACATGTTATTGTCCCGATTTGAGCACTGATTGTGATTGTTCTTAAATGCTCCACACATTAGGGACAAAGTATCGAATAGTATATTGTCTGTCTTTATTCAAAGTGTCAAGTTTAATATTTTTTGTCTATTGTCACACCGCAGAATTAGTGATAGATTAGTGCTATGAATTTCGGCATCTCACGCTAGGGGATGATTATTAACCTAGCGGATAATAATTGCTGTCTTCCTCCCCCTTGGTGGAGGAAGACAGCAATAGTAGACCATCTGAGCCAGATGTAACGCCTCAGTCAAATGATAACAAGCATGCCTTAGGTAAGAGGTTTCATACTTCTTTAAAATCTCTAATTCTTCTATGAAACGTATTAATTGCACAAAACACAGTATCAAAGTTTGCAATTTCCGAAAAAAACAACGCATACGCACTGCGGCACCTATTAAAATCCTAGTAGCAATTTTTCAATCCTATGTGACACTTCGTCCTCAAATTTCCCGGATCTATGGTAACACCTCGACACAAATTGTGATCCTGCAACATTCTTTTTCCCTTAATACCTCCGAAAATTGATGTTCCGCTACGCAATAATCCACCTTACTGCTATAGAGAGAGAGGGGAGTTACGCGTGAAAAAAGCTCCGTGACCATCGCTCCGTTATAAATCTAACTGGAGCCCCCATATGTTTAGTGATAACCCACGTAACTCTTCCCCGGACGAATCACTTGGTTCTCGCTTCAGGTATCAAAAAATACGTTCCGCACTGCCCCGAAACCGCCTTGTTTATGAGGATTTCTTTCGGATTACTTGCCTGTATGACCAACTCCTACATATAGTATATATATATAGTTTTACTTGTTCTGACGCTTTAGCTTAACAAGTCTGAATTGATTTATCGTTATTTCTAAATAAATTTAATCAGAATCCCCAAGAGATACTTTTGGAAAATGAACCAAGGGTAAGGTTCTTATTATTATTATTATTTAACACATGTTCCGGAAAGATGAATTGAAACCTAAGTTGTCATATTTTAATGACATAGGTTAAATACATTTATAATTAGGTTGCTAACAATATTGTAACAAAACTTTAATAAGCGTAATTACCTACCTATTTCTAGCGTGAACCAGTTCTTGCGTTTCGATGGTAGGGTATGGATGTGGGTTGATTTACATATTATAAAGCGACCATCTTAGTTTCCAGGAGCAGCAACTTATCTGTGGTCGATTTCAGGTAGAACCTCAGTTCTATTTAGAGATGGTTACAGATATCCATTGGCGGCAGAGGCCACTTACCAAATTAAGAAAACTGCCTTTCATTTAACGAAATTTCTTGTATAAACCCGACATTAATCTGAATACCAACACATTCACTCACACAATTAGCACGAGCGAGTGGCAGGTCGCCAGGCCGTTGTAAAGTAAGCGATAAATCGCAGCGCAGGTGCGGAACCCCTGCCTTTGGATTTACCAGCGATTGCGGATTCGGCCCAAGGATGTGGGTTTTGGGAAATTAAGTGGTCAGCAGATATATGTATACTTTAGACATTTATACCTATGCGTAGCGGTTGGACTAAACTCAAAAAATTTATTTCAGGATCGCAATAAACGTTTTGACAATCATAACTAGCATTTCATAATGTTAACAATGAATTTATATATAGTTCAATATACATAGAATTCTTCTCTAATGATTTCATCAACTCTTCTTATACAAGAAAAGTTGAAGAAATCATTAGTAGGTAGTGAAACATTCCAATAATTAAATATTAAACAGAATATAAATCGTTTTGGAATCAGAAATATTTTATTTATCTAGGATTGTATTAAAAGTTTTTACTGGGATCTCAGGGAATCTCTTAAATAGATTTGTAAGTTATATGATAGGTAATACCTATGAACTGCCTCACACTACACCGTTTCAATGACATATGGCTAAAATCGTTGTAAACGTACAAAAAATATTACCTACTAATAGTACCCATAAGTCGAATTGAAAAACTTATTTGGTCACATCTGATGCAAATGTTTACGGCTTCTTTCTATAAATAAATTTTAATAAACATTTCATAAATAAAAATATTTCTTGATCATCGTAATCTAAAAAGACATTCTACCTTTTTTTGCTGTGTTAAAGAACAATAGAAGCATTTTGTTTCAAACAAAGATTTTTTCTTTTCTTTTTTGGATGTAAATCTGTCTGGGTTTTATATATCTCTTTGCGTTTCTACTCGGTTACGCATATTGTCTGTTTATGTGGTCTCTACCAATTATATCTCTTATTTTTGTGTTTATTTGATTCAGATTCGGGTAACATAATATGTAAGTTGACAATATTATTGATAAAAAAAAACTAAGTTTCACCCTATAAATATACAGAGTGAACTTTACGAGTGTACGTGGATAGCAAAATCTTAAACTATAAGGATGCTGAAAGGAGTTACGAGGCCGATTTTGATAAAAACCAAAACTACATAATAATATTAAAAATATATATTTCCCGGCTAGGAATTGAACTAGTTCTTTAAAAACACACAAACAAATATAACAAGTTAATGCAAGGAACTTTAAATAATAGCTACGATTATTTATAAGAACTACTACACCCGCATTGGTCGAAATTCGAGCATAATTTTAGAAATATTATCTTTTGCACACCTTCTGTACTATGAACTTCAACTATGCCAAATCTCATACTTCTCAACATTCGTAAGCATGTATCTTAAGTTTTCGCATCACGTATTAATAATATACAGATATCTACACTTTCCTCTAACTTGACGAGAAAGCTAAGTAGCATCAAATTGGTTAGCGCGAATGCTACACGATCTAATTAAAGAGTTATGCTATCTGCTTAAAGAAATAGCAGATTAAACTTTACACGTTGATTTTTATTTACACTTTGCTTTTTTTCAATTTCCTTCAGTTGATAACTACAATTGTGTATTTCGAGTTAGTAAAACTATTCATCGTTCAATGATAGCGACAACTCAATTACCGCGGTTTCTTTATAAAATGGATGTATTGTGGTTTAAAGTAACTAGAACAGCTTTTGTACTAGCCTGAAGCTTTCCAATTTACTTCTCGACTGAAATTCCGTAACTTTAAACCGGACTTCTTTCGCAGGACTTAAGTCACAGTGAACCGGGTGCATGAGGCGAAAGAAGCTCCCTATCTTTTACCAAAATTATAAAAAAGTAAGAGTTTGTCAAGTTTGCATAGAAATAAAACAGTATACTTAGATTGAACCACCGCCCTTTCCTTTGATGATAACTGTATAATCGCTCTCTCTCGTAACTTGGGAAGAAAACTAAGTAGCGTCGTGTCGGTTGCGGTGAAGACTGCACGAGCCAGTTAGTTGAAGAGTTATGCAAACTGTACAAACTAACAAATGGTAAATTTACACCTTGATTTTCAGAAGTTTGCTTACTTTGAAACTTTCGTATAATTTACCCTTCATCGGTCTTTCTCACTGATATTATTTACAAATGTAACTTATTATTATAATTACTTTGACAAATTTTATTTTTTGGTTTCGATTAGTTTATAAGGTGGTAGAATCTTTTGTGGTTCGACTCCGGAGGCACCGTCGCCACACCTATTTCTGCCTAACAACAGCATTGGCGAGCGCTGTTCTATTTTGGTTTGAAGTGTTGGGTGTGATGAGGGAAACGTACATAATCGAGGCGTTCTATCTTAGTCCTAAGGGGCAGTAACGCAACTGTGGCCAACCTCAGGTAAGACTAATCTTATCTGGGGTTCATTAAAGATGTCCATGCGTGGCAGTTGCTATACGGCATCATGTAGGCTGCATGTCGTTTGCTGCTTCTATATTTAAAAAAAAAATGTAAATAGCAAGGTCTTGTATTAATGTATGTACTAAGCTACGCCTATGCTCGCATGGAGTCGGGCAATTTCTGTAACAGCGTACAGGATTGAACTGTAATGAAGTTATAAAAGTTATTTCATTATTCAGCTCGCAATTATATTTCAGCGAGACGGCTAATATAAATTAGAGTTTAACACATTTATGTTCGGCTCAGGAGTTGGGGATTTACATTACATATTGTGTTGCGTACTATAAATTATTTTGGTGTCCCGTGGTTTACACGACAAACATCTACTGTTCTACACATTATGGAAATTGTTATTAGGAAATATTATAAAAATAATACCAACGAAAATGTAACAAAAATAATGACAACTCTATATAGAATTAGTTTAATAGATATTGTAAAAACATCTTTTTTTTGCAATTCGGGTAAAACTTAATTAAAGTAATTGAAAGTTTTTATTAATCATAATCTTTAATCTTAAAATATAAATATATATTCTTATAATTCCTTTCGCCGCTTCTTCTTCATTACGAAACGTCTTCCAAAGCGGTGGTAGATGTTGACATTCAAAAAGAGTTTTGTGTGAATCAACTTTGAATAAATGATTTTGATTTTGATTTAAAGAATTAAAATTTTATGAAACACGAACTCGATCAAGTTTTTGTTTGATTTACATAATCATATTTTAGTACGTCATTGAAAAAGAATTTCCTTTCAACTGAATTAGTAGGAAAAGCACGAATATTGGAATTATAATATTTACCTTATTTTATCTTCCTTTGACACCAAGGCAAACATTTGGATGAAATATGCAAGGAAAATGTTTGCGTTCCGTAAAGGTGTAGATTAAAGGTAGGTACAAAATTCAAAACACCGCCCTTTGTAGTAAGACGAGTTGTTTGTTTTCGAAATTAGAAACGTTATAGACTTACATAGATAATCTTAAAATACATAGAGGATTTTTATGTAGTAGGTGAATGCTGTCCGACTTTGTAAAAAGGATTATCTGTATGATATGTGTTGAAGGTGGCAGAGTCCTTAGTGGTTCGACTCCAGAGGCACCACCGTCACATATATTTCGGCCATTAGATACTAGCGCACTTAGGCAGCGCTCAACATTGCTTTTATTAAACAGCAGTATTAGGTGCTGCTGTATCCTGGTTTGAAGGGTGTGGTAAAGGAGACATACT
>DWNM01000054.1:0-15725 GCA_018250375.1 Narcosius parisi helen
CCCACTCACAATATATTTTTTAACATACGAAATTTGATATAAAACAGGTTTCATCCATTAAACGGATGGGTGAAGGTGGGCTCTACTTCGGATCTTAGACCAATAGTTTAAAACCTAAATAGCAGCATAAACCTGAAAGCAAAACTAGTAATTATTACAAAAACAAAAACCCGACTGCTTAAATAGACGTCGACGAAAGACGACGAACATAAACGAAAGATGAATCCAATGACACCTCGCATGCTAAAATCCGTTATACCGTTTGGCCTATAGGGCATATCAAAGAAATAACCATACAGACACACAAACATATATACATACGCTTGAAAAACATTACCCTCCGAGATCGTGTAAAAAAATTGTGTGACGGTTGCATCACAGAGACCACCTTTAGAATATAGTCTCTGAATTTATAACAATACATTAACGTTGTTATCATTATTAATCATTCTCAACATGCAAAGGGTTAATTACAAAAATATAGGGTCGCAACCCCCTAATACATTAGCTGATTATTTTATCTAATTTCGTGGGACATGATAAAGTTTTTGAATTAATTATTACTTTTAATTAAACATACAGTTAATGTTTAATTTAAACTGAAACACCTCCTGTGTCTTGTCCTCACAACACTGAAGGTGTAGAACTCCTTTGTGGTTCGACTCCGGAGGCACCACCGCCACTTCTATTTCTGCCTAATAACAACACTCTTAAGCGCTGCTGTATTCCTATTTGAAGAATGTGGTAAAGGAGACATAGTTATCCGAGGCGTTCCAACTTAGTCCTCAAGGGTAGCAACGCATCTGTGGCCGACCTCAGGTGGGACTATAATCTTATCTGGGGTTGATTACAAACTTAACTCCAATCGTTACCGTTTATGGCGGGCAAAATGTCAGAAATAAGAAAATTTATTTTTCCTCTTCGGTTTACTCAAAAATCACTGATTTTCAATTTTAAGTAAACCAATATGAATACGCAACTTAACGACAGGAACTCTCATTTCTCTCCCTTTTGTAGGTCACTGTGGTTACGACGTCCCTAATAATGGTCCATTGATAGCGCGCTCGTAAACTTGGGATAAACAAACTGTTTTTACGATCCTTTACAGATTTATTTCATCAATCCATTCTTAAACAGTCACTATCGTTTTCTTTCGTAATCGTATTAAAATCCCCAGAGTTTTAGTATACATAGTTCAATTTGTATAAAAAATGTAAAACGTATTAAAATATGATGTAATGTAATATTTTGGAGAGTGTATTAGGGGCATATGAGGTCATTTTGAATGATTCATGTATAACGGAGTCTAAATTTAATTTTCGTTTTCTTATGCTCATCTTTACGATGTTTACATTCAGAGCTGGACACTGCATACCAAGAAATGCAAAGACGACAACGTAAACACCCAGACCCAGAGCAAATTTGATTTCCCCTTTGGGTGTATAGTTTTACAGCATTTTTTAACCAACTTCCCAAAGAAAAGAGTCGTGTATATATATATATTTTAAATATCGCCGGGGTGCAGATTAAAGCCTGTCACCATACCCTTTTGACACGCAGTGTCAAAAGGGTATGGTGACCGTTGCACCACGCGGTTCGACACCTCAAAACATTTTAAGCTATATACACATCCTAACAAAATGTTGGAGCAATAACCTTGCAAATAACTCGCCTTTTGACAGCTAATGGTTCCCATTTACGGTTATGTGTCGAGCAAATTTTGCACGGTTTTGTTGGCTTTGAATCACGGGCGTTTAAGCGTCATCGCAAGTGACTCAGCGGTCGTTAGGGTCTTTATTGATGTTTGGCAAAGATCAAGTCAGAAAACCATGCTACGAAGGCTATTTCGAAGTTTTGAACTCTTTGTTTGCCGATGGCATATGGATATTGGTATTGGGACATTCTTGTATTGGAATCTATATCACAACTTCGCTAAGAAGTGTAGAGACTAGAGATGAGACGTATGGGCTGGACATATTTTGTTATTTTGTACACAATATTACCTAAGTAGGTATTTCGTATCTATATAAAACATATAACATCTTCTTCTAATATTCAATGAACCTAGTACGTACCTGGGACACTAATTCTGCCGTCGTAATGATAAACGCAGTATCTGCAAAATGATAGTTTCGAGACAAACGCGTTTTAGTGATTTGCTCAAATCTCAACTCCATCACTTATTTAATCAGAAACCTTTTTTATTGCATACATAATCAATTACTATTTATTATTTAGTTTATAATTTAAACCGCGATTTTATGGATTAGTCTATTCTATTCTTATAAATGATAGTTACTGCATTTATGTTAAGGATTAACAAAAGATCTAGTGCAAACACTGCATTTCTCGGTATGTTTTGACCGACTTCCTTTAAAAAAAAATGTTTTTCTTTTACCCACATGTAAATAACACTCTTTTGATGCAATTTCTGCAAAAAACGGGATTTCCCGAAAACGTCGATTCCTGCGTTCTTCGTTAGGAGGGCAGAATTGGGACCACCCAATACGGACGGACTATAATAATTGTTATCTCAATAATCCCATATGTAAATATATTTCCTTTCTTGTAACGGGGGTAACCGCCCCTCGTCGTCGTTTACGTCTTCTCTCAAAGTGAGAGGGGTTTAGGCCATAGTCTATCTCGCTGGCTAAGTGCGAATTTTGAAAAACTTTTAAAATTTTTAAAGAATTTTCAGGCGTGTAGGTGTCCTCGCTATGCTTTTCTTCGCCGTTAAAGCAAATGACAATTAATTTCTAATACGCACATAACTTAGAAAAATCAGAGGTTCGTACCTGAGATTCGAACCTCGGACCTCCCGTTTGAGAGGCCGAGTTTCTAACCACTAGGCTATCATTGCATTTCCGCCTAATCGTCCTGAAGTGATCTATAAAGCTGTAGTACAGATTGAAGAGATTAACGAACTGCATTCTTTGTAGATAAACTGCAAGAGTAAAGCTGTAGTTCTTCAGCTCATTCACTTAAATGCACCGATTACTGTTCTTACGTCTAATAATACGTCTTTTTTAATAGTTGCGTAGCTCTTACAAGAACATCCGTTTCAATTATCGACTACTGAATAATGTCAAAGTTTCCATACCCACATAACTCCATTTGCCGTGCCATCCCGTATGATATTAGGAATGTTTCACACTAAATACCATCGATATTTTTGAGCTTTAGTTAGCAAGGTTTATAATAATATCAGTACTTGTTTTAAAATAGTATTTCACCTTCCACCGGGACGCAAGAAATGTTTCACAATTTTTTTTATAGCATTGAAATAACAAACGAGCGTCCGTCTGATAGTAAGGGACTACTGTTTTCCATGGACATCCGTAATCGACTCTAGATAACATAAGTTCTACTTAAGGTCGACCACAGATGCCTTGCTATCCTTATGGACTTAGTTGGAACGCCTCGGATAAGTTTGTCTCACTTACCACACCCTTCAAACCAGAAAACAACAGCGCGCACAAAGAGTCAAGATGGTAGCTCCCCGATCGAATCATACTAGTTTTATGACCTTAGTATAAAATCGGAAAAAATAAAACATTTTTCACGACATGCCGTGTTTAGTATGTGTGGGAGCCACTTTATTCCTCACCGCAGTCAAAAATTTGCACATTGAATCTTCTTCAACCGTATACGGCGAGCGTGACATTTGAGTTTCAAGAAATGGACAATTTACCCCGACTGCCCCTTAAGTGCGTGGAAAAATGTTTCTTTTTTGCACTAACAAGCGATATTTATGAAACCTAATTATTGCTTTACGATAAGTGTAAGAAAGCGAAATTATTACATGTTATTTATAATTACATACATTTTATTTAATTTATATCGCGAGTTCAACAGACCGCTTATGTGCAAAACGTTTATACCATTTATAAGCATTGAGAATTACATCACATAATTACTGTTTTGTCAACATATAAAATAAATGTTTTAAACAACATTTGCATTTGTATTTATATATGTATGTAAACCTAATAGTATTTGGTTGTTAATATTGTTTTTGTTTAATAGTTTACTTTTAGTTACTGTAGTTAAACTTTTCTTTTAAATTACTTTTCTTCCTTTTATGAATCATTGTTTGGATTTAACTTAAAGCAAACAAGCTCAGTTTCAATATGCGAAAACTGTTTAATGGTGTAATTTAGAATTAGATTGCAAGTAACTTAGCTTTAAAGCACTGTATGTTTTCCAAATAAAATAAATAAAATATTCTCAGGTCGAACGCCGCCGGTATCCTTAATATTTTATCATAATAGTATAATGTCATTTAAAACATTATAATATAATGAAGAAAACATAAAAAAATAAATACCACTGATAGCTAGCTATTCTATGATAGAGTCGAGTGTCAAACTGTTAACTGTTGATCGATAGATCAAAGTGAAATACCATCTAAATGGAAACGAAAAACGTGTCCTGTTTGTGACAAGTGAACATATAGGCAGGGACGCCAATCATCTTCCCGGAAAACGTCCTATGACGAAGTTCTTTCATGAGTAGGGAGCAAAAAGCGCGAACAAACTACAGTAAAGCACACCTCGTATCGCGTAAATAAGTTGAATATCTCTCCCTACGGCTAGGGTTGTAAATCGTACTATAAATGTATTTTTTTTATAATATGGAAGTAACAAACGAGCAAGCAGTCCACCTGATGGTAAGTGGCTACTGCCGCCCATGGACATTTGTAATCGACCCTGGATAAAGTAAGTCCTACCGAAGGTCGACCATAGATGCGTTGCTGCCCCTGAGGACTAAGTTGGAACGCCTCAGAAAAGTATCTCTCCCTTACCACATCCTACAAACCATAAACAGCAGCGCTTAACACTGCTATCATAAGGAAGAAATAGGTGTAGCGGCGATGCCTCCGGAGTCGAGCCACAAAGAATTCTACCACCTTCAAACATCCTTCACTTCACACACCCTTGAGAACTTTTTTTTTACCTACCTCTATGAAATGATACTATACGATACAAACAATACAGTATAATCCACGATACTATACAATACAAGAACGCCTTATTGAACGTATTTTATTTGTCTGTACTGCTCTCCCCAGCTACTACGACGGCGAGAAGAGTCAGTTCGTGGTCTCCCGCTTCCACGGTAAAGAAGAGGTATTCGTGGACAGCGTAAGGCTCTGCGGGGACTTCACCCCCCGGGCTCCGAAGAAGGCCTGCGTTATGATGAGAATACAGGTACACGTAATAGGTTGTTTCAAGGTGGTAGAACCCTTCGCGGTTCGACTCCGGAGGCACCACCGTCACACCATTTCTGCCTAATTACAGCAGTGTTAAGCGCTGCTGTATTCCGGTTTGAAGGGTTAATTAAAACATAATATAATGAACAATAATAAATAATATATAGCAGCCCCAGTTTAGTGGGTGATTCAGTATGTATAACATGTATTAACAGTATCAATAATCCCCAGCGGAACCCAACAGTGGGCGACAAGTTCGCCTCGCGCGCCGGCCAGAAAGGCATCTGCTCGCAGAAGTGGCCCGCGGAGGACCTGCCCTTCACGGAGTCCGGCCTCATCCCCGACGTGCTGTTCAACCCGCACGGCTTCCCCTCGCGCATGACCATCGCCATGATGATCGAGTGCATGGCGGGCAAGGCTGCCTGCTTGCACGGACACGTGAGTACCGAGTAACCCTGCTCTACCCCTCATTGCCCCCAACGTGAGGGTATGTTGGGGGCAATGTGGCGTAGTGGGCGGTGATATAGGGGTATTACTTTCCTTGTCCCTCACATCCCACTATTACCTCTGATCCTCTCTACTTTTTATTGCTCCATTTTACTCTACACACTATATCTCACACTACTCCATATTCCCCACACTACGCCCTGTATTCCATACTGCCTCTATAACCTATACTATCCCTTTTTCTCACAGTCCTACTATACATTTACTCATCTCTACTTCCCATTGCTTCCTCTATCGTACATTGTTCCCCTTAACCCCTATCGGTCACTTCCTCAATTGCTCGCTTTAACCCTCATTAACTGACTTTTCCCCAACGTTTCCCTCCGTCCCCTCTATAGATCGTACCAACTTCTGCTTCCCCCAATTATTGCCGATCACAATTCCACAACCGAGGAATTCGATTTTAACCACCAGATATCGTGAAATTTGGCATAGTTAAAGTTCACGGTCGAGAAAGTGTGCAAGAATATTTTTTATGGTCCGATTTCGAGCACCGCGACAGGTCTACTAGGCCTCATCACAACTACCCCCCCTCCCCGCAGGTGCACGACGCCACCCCGTTCCGCTTCACGGAGCAGGACACGGCGATCAACTACTTCGGGCGGCTGCTGGCGGCGGGCGGCTACAACTACTACGGCACCGAGCGCGTGTACAGCGGCGCCGACGGCCGCGAGATGCTCGCCGACATCTTCTACGGCCTCATACACTACCAGCGGCTCCGGCACATGGTCTCCGACAAGTGGCAGGTGAGCCCGCTTCGCGCGCCCGGCCGTGGTGCACCGGGGCCTCCCGGCCTGACGTAGCGTCTCGGCCGGAGTCGCCGTGTGATGTAGGTGTCGTGAGGCTCGCGAGGGTCGCCATGTGATGTAGGAGCCGACTAGGTGCGGACGAGGGAGGCCATGGGAGGTTGAGGTCCCATGGTATCGAGGGACACTCGTAGAGGTCTAAGGCCGTCTGTCCACCACCGCCGTCACGGGGTCGTCCGGAGAACGAGATGACTGCGCCGAAGTAGCGATACATACGTTTACTGTAGCGTGTGTCCACCGCACGGCCGTCACCTCGTATTAAAGTCGGCCCGAAATAATCTCGTTCTCGGTGACGGCGGCGATGGACAGACGCCTTACATAGACGCTTTCTACACTCACAGCCAGACAAGTCAAAAATTCCTTCGTTTCGTCAGGTCCGCACGACGGGCGCAGTGGACGCACTAACCCGTCAGCCGGTGAAGGGGCGAAGGCGCGGGGGCGGAGTCCGGCTCGGGGAGATGGAGCGCGACGCCCTCATCTCTCACGGGGCCGCCTTCCTGCTGCAGGACCGGTTGTTCCACTGCTCGGATAAGAGCGAGGTGTGTATAAGTACATAGCATTTCAGCACAGTGGAATATTGTCACCTTTTTCATTTAACAGATTACTGTTATTGTGCAGAAATAAGTGAAAATAATTGACGCTGGCTAAGCGCTGCTCTATTCGGGATTAAATATATACTTAATAAGTTAATATGAATTTTGTGAAGGAGAGCAAATTTCCTTCTCTTTTCGCCATCAAATTCTTGAAATCTACATAATATTATATATATAAACAGATTAACCGATCCAAGATTTAAGAAAAAAAATTGAGACAGCAAAAGATTATCGTTCTGGGAGGTTTGGTCTAGCCGACGGTAGATAATATTATACATAGAAGTAGCAAAGGAGCTTGCAGTCCACCTGATGGGAAGTAGCCACTGCCGCCCATAGGCATCTGTACAACCCCAGGTAAGATCAGTCTTATCTGATTTTGACCATAGATGTATTGCAACCCCGGAGGACTAAGTTGGAACACCTCGGATAAACATGTCTCCCTTACCACACACTTCAAA
Source organism: Narcosius parisi helen (assembly GCA_018250375.1). NCBI lineage: Eukaryota > Metazoa > Arthropoda > Insecta > Lepidoptera > Hesperiidae > Narcosius > Narcosius parisi. The sequence continues at coordinate 7,577 of DWNM01000054.1, forward strand.
CTGGAATACAGCAGCACTTAACACTGCTGTTATTAGGCAGAAATAAGTGTGACGGTGGTGCCTCAAGAGTCGAACCATAAAGGGTTCTATCATATTTATGAATCAGTTGTCTCAATTTTTGTATATTTTTTGTTATCCCCAGGCGGTCCTATGCTCCAAATGCGGCACCCTGCTGGGCCCCATCGCAGCGGGCCCCGAGGCCGGCGAGGGCTGCCGCCTGTGCGGGGGCGGAACCCGGCTGCGAGTGTCCATCCCCTACATCTTCAAGTTCTTCGTCACGCAGCTCGCCTCCGTCAACATCAACGTACGGATCAATTGTAGCGATGTCGCCATTAACAGCTGCTAGCGTTAATACAGTTACTTGGATAATTTGGTACTCCAAGACTTAATAGACTATCGGATTTGTATTGTGATACTCCGTCGGCCGACACATTAAAAGTATAATTCGGATGTAGGCTCGCGCGGCCGACGACCGCGACAAACAAAAGCTAGCGGGTCGCGCGACCCAATGCTTTGTGTGAATTTATATGGAGCACTAAACGAAACACGCGAGTGTCGCGCGACCAGTGGGCGTGGCTTGCAAACAATCGCGGTCGCGCGACTGCACTGTAAGAGTATTACATCCGCCGCGTGTCCCGGTGTCAGCTCATCAAAATGGCGCCGTTTTCTGTTATTGACGACGACATATTGATAGATTTAATTAGCCGCGGTCGCTAACATCGGAATGCTACGGGTCGCTAGGCAACAGGCGGCCAATGTCGCTCGCTCGCCGGTCACGGTCGCTTACGTCGGAATTATACCTTTAAAGCTAGTTACTCAAGCGATAGCAGCTAATGGGCGGGTAGCCTTAAATCTAATATTATTTTCTAAAATGGCTAAAAATAGGCTTCATTCTGTAAATTCCTTTTACCATGCAATATATGAAAAACATTCCCTGTTCAGTTTTATTTTATACCTATCAACGATAAGTTGCACACCTAAGCTGTTTGATTGAATGCCTGAATTTCATTCAGAGTTAGGATTTTAATTGTACACCCTATTAAGTTAGCTGCAATAGATCGATACCGTTAGATGATCTGTGGGTAGGAAAACATTGTTGATCAATTTAATTATATCAACGTCGCACTTACTGTATTAGGTGACCACGAATACTAGCGACCCCGGGAAAGACGGTGGTATGTGTGGTTGCATACCGTCGTACGCACCGGACGGTGTGGCGAGCGTCATGTTCACCTATGCAGAGCCTAATGGGGCAACGCACTAAGTCGACTCCGGTAGCGTTCCTTTGCAGATCCCGAAGTGTTCTACACAGCGCCGAGGACGGACACCGGGTTTTAGTGCGATAAGAATCCCATATAAGGCTGTTTGTCCACCGCCGCCGTCACCGGGCCGTCACCGTGAACGAGAATATTTCGGGCCGACTTTAATATGAGGTGACGGTCGTGCGGTGGACACGCGGCTATAGTAAATGTATGTTCCGCTACTTCGGCGCCGTCATCTCGTTCTCGGTGACGGCGGCGGTGGACAAACGGCCTTAAGGTCGGTAATGTTCGCAATTTATAAAATGTGTTATCAATACGTATTTATGAAATGTCATTGATGATAAAATTTTGTAGATTATATACGTATATAACTAAATTATGAGTAGATTAGTAGCTTCCCTTTATCACAGACATTTTACAAATAACATTATGTAATAAAACAAAGTGCACTGGTACGCAACCCAATTATAGGCATGTACAACATTAACAAAAATGAAGACGTGTTGTTCTTATTGCAAATTATGAAAAATAGCTAAATAAAACTCTCTACAAGAGATATAGGTTAATTATCCTAGGACTACATCTTAGGATCATCTTAATCACCACCGCTCAACGCCTAAAGGTATTCTATGAGATGGTAGCGAACATTACAGATTCTAATTTATTTATTTGTGTGAATATTTTTAAGTGACATCTACGAAAAAATTTTTTCGAAAAGTAAATCATTATTCAAATTTCATTAAAATAGAAATATTTCTAAAATACCAATTCCAAAATTATACATCTCAAAGTCGAGAATTGCGCTTTGAATCTGAAAACATAATAATTAATTTTATAAAGATTATATATTCACCTTCGTTGTCGTGGACTGCAACGGGGTTCCGGACGAAACCGCGCATATTTCCACTTCATATCTGTCGATGCCGGCTTCCCGATCCAGAGGCACTGCCGTCGATAAAATCCCCAATGATGAATCTATATCGAACAATCTATCCACTTGTTTGTTATCACCAGTCACATTCACTATATAATACTCTAAACCAGACTTATAATTGTTTGTCAAATTTAACACAGCTGTCCCTGCAGGTTCATTTTCTGCCACGGAAACGGAACCCACATTTGTCCAGGTCAGACCTTCCAACTCTGTTCCTCCCATTATAACTGTCAGATATGTCTCAGTACTTCTCTGCTCGCTTAACACAGCTTCATCTGTAGCTTTTATGACCAGATTCCATCGTGCATCTGATGTTGCTGGTGGGTATCGCAATACCAAGGCACCATTACTTCGATGTAAGTCGAACATGTCGTTTCCACCATGAATGAGTTTATATGTGACAAGACCATTAGTCCCTGAATCAAGGTCACGTGCTAAGACGTTCATGATAAATATTCCTCGACCAGCGCTTCTGCCTAATCTTTCCGAATTGATCACTGCAGCATTCATTGACACAAAAACGGGAGCATTATCGTTTATATCTTCAACAATAACCGTTACTAGCTTCTCTGCTGAAAGCCTTGCAGAAGGTGGCTCAGCTCTATCATAGGCGGCCACAGTTATACGGAAAGTATCTATACTCTCTCTATCGATCGGTAATAAAGTATGTATTACCCCAGTAACGTTATTAATGGCAAAATGGCGTCTATTATCTTTAGGGTCTTGATGCGTGATTGAGTAATAAACTTTACCATTTAAACCTGAATCCGGATCTTCTGCTGTAACGGTAACTATAGGAGTATGCGTTGGAATCCCCTCCCTAATTTGACGTACTATAGCAGTGTTTGTAAAAACCGGCGCATTGTCATTTGCATCGATTACGTTAACGGTAAATGAAATACTAGAAGACAAACTTGGACTTCCATTATCTGTAGCCGTGATGTTTAATACGTAAGAAGTAAGATCTTCATAATCGAGATGCTTGTGCAAAAAGAGCTCGCCGGAGTAACTGTCGATAAAAAATGCTTCTTTTCTGTTACCCGACGTAATAGAGAACTGTACTTCATTGTTTATACCCAAATCGGCATCATTTGCATAAAATTGTATTATTTTTTTATTTACAGGTTCTGTTTCAAGTACTGATACTTTTAGTTCAGTCTGCGTAAATACTGGAGCATTATCATTTTCGTCCAAAACATCTACTTGTACTGTTGTTGTAGCGGATAGGCTTACAGGTTGTCCAGAATCGTGAGCCAATATTGTTAATTGATAACGATCGGTAGTTTCCCGATCTAAATGCTTATTGATAAATAACTGTCCAGTCGCTTCATCTAACATGAATTTTCCAGAATCATCTCCTCCAATGAGCTTATAATAAATATCACCATTAAGGCCTTCGTCTGCATCTGATGAATATACTCTCATTATCGAAGCGCCTACAGCTGCTCCTTCAGAAACTTCGACAGTGTACGGCGTACGAGTAAAAACTGGTGCGTTGTCATTTACATCTGTTATATAAATTGTCACTCTAACAGAATCTGTTAGCTTCTGTTTGCCATTATCACTAACAGTTACAGTTAGTGTTATATAATTTTGTCCGCTATTTTGTGCCAAACTTTCTCTGTCAAATGATTTCAAAGTTTTAATGAACCCGTTTCTTGAATCTATTCTAAAATCATTTTGAGCAATTGGCAAGGTAAATGTTAATTCAGCGTTACGTCCTATATCTTTATCCGTCGCTGTTAATTTACCTACGAAGGTATCAGGCGGTTCATTTTCTTTAATTTTGAATACGAAAGTAGTATTAGTAAATTGTGGACTATTATCATTTTTATCTAATACATGAATAACCACAGGTACCTGTGATGATCTTGGTGGATCACCATGATCAGAGGCTACTATCGTCAATGAATAGTAATCTCTTTCTTCTCTATCTAATGGACTTTTGACGTATAAATATCCATCCGGGAATACTCCAAATTTGTTGTCAGTATTTCCTTCTGCAATAAAGTAAGATATTCGACCGTTAAAACCCTGGTCAGCGTCTGATGCAGATATAGCAAAAAATCTAGTGTTAACTAAAGTAGATTCCAATAAAGATGTTTCATAAGAAGTGTGATCAAATACGGGTGTGTGGTCATTTACATCATTTATTATTGCAGCTATAGTATGTTTTGTCGCCAATGCAGGTCTGCCGTTATCTGTAGCAGTCACTTCAATAGATAACATTGTTCCAGGTTCACTTGTAATAGCCTTGTTCAAATATATAACTCCTGTAGTTTCAGATATCCGAAAACTGTTCTCTGAATTATAACTAAGTGTATATGATACTGTTCTATTTGAACCAGAATCACGATCTGTTGCTCTTGCAAAATATACTTCCTGACCCACGGCCATGTTTTCAGGAATATGTACTTCATCTTTGTCTTCGATAAAAATCGGATAGTTATCATTAACATCTAGAACTGATATGTTAACAATTGTAAATCCAAATGCTAAGCCGCTCTTTGCCATAATTTTTAAATGATATGTCATTTTGTCCTCTCGATCAATATTTGAATCCGTTGTTATTATTCCAGTTTTTTCGTCAATTTTGAAAATATGTTTATAGTCCCCTTCTAATATGTAATAAGTTATACTCTCACTTGGTATTCTCGTTCTAATCTTACCAACAAATCGACCAATTTGAGCTCGCGATATACCTTCATCTTCTAGTATTTTAAAATTATAACCATTATAGCCCTCAAAGTCGATAGTTTTCCGTTGCGATGTTTTTATTATTTCAACTATGGCATCGTCCACTGCCCGTCTATTTCCTTTATCTTTGCAAGATATTCTTAGTGAGTACAAAGCTTTTGGGGAGTTTCGAAAATCTTTTTGTAATATTATGTTACCAGTCCAAGGTTCCACGTCAAAATAACCATCTCCGCCGCTTTCCAGTTTATATATTACTTTAGCATTGTCTCCTTCATCTAAATCAATAGCTTTTACTTGAATAATCCTAGAACCAGGGTTTAAATCTTCTGTAACATTATGAATATATCTTTGAGGGTAAAACATCGGGTCATTGTCATTGACATCGAGAACTTTTAAGAAAATAGTCGCAGTTGATGATTGTGGAGGAAATCCTTGGTCTTTAGCAATAACTTGTATTTCATATAAAGGAATTCTTTCTCTGTCTAATGCAGTAATAGTACTTAGTTGTCCAGTTATTGGATCTAAAGTAAAAGTATTTGGATATTTTCTTTCAATACTAGATGATAAGTAGTAAGAAACAGAACCATTAGTTCCTTGGTCATAATCAGATGCCGTTAAGATAAGAATTTCTTTTATTGGTTTGATATTTTCATGCAGGGTTGCATTTATTTGGGCTTGTGGAAATGTGGGCGCTTCATCGTTTTCGTCAAGTATGGTAATTTTTAGTCTTGTATACGCCCATTTTGGGTTTGGTCCACCATCCCTTGCAGACACATTCAATTCTACTGTTCCTTGAATTTCACGATCTAAAATGGATTTTGTAGTTACGAGACCAGTCAAATGGTCAATAGTAAACCATTGTTGCTGATTACCATCATAAAAATCATAGAAAATCTCAGCATTAACCCCAGTATCTTCATCTGTTGCTGTTATTCCAGCTACATATGTTCCAGATGGTGCAAGCTCACTTAACACAGCGGAATATTCCGATTTTTCGAACACAGGCTCATGGTCATTTACATCGTTTACGTGAATGACTAAAAATGAAGTAGATGTTCGTGGAGGTATACCCCTGTCTGTAGCAACTACAGTCAAATTATATTTACTTATTTCTTCTCTGTCTAAAATACCATTAACATGAACTATATAAACACTGCTTGAGTTTTCTAAACGAAAATGATTCAGTTCGTTTCCTGTAACAATGCTCACGCTTGTTTTGCCATTCAGACCTGCATCTAAGTCAGTTACCGTAATAGCTGCTACCAGTGATCCATTTTTAGCATTCTCATCAACTGTGGCAAAGTTCGCTGTTGGAGGTACATAAGTAAAAGTAATAACCGGATCGTGATCATTGGCGTCAATTAAGTTAACAGTAACATACGTTCTAGCATCTTGACGAGGTACTCCATGATCCTTAGCGATGACAGTTAATACACATGTCATATTACAGGTCGTATTACTGCAGTATTTAGGACAATTCAACTTTTTAGTTGTCGTGATAACTCCTGATTCTGGGTCTACTGCAAATTGTTTTTCTGTATCCGTAACTTCATAAGTTATTTTGCTGTTGTCGCCTAAATCACTGTCCGTAGCTGTCACTTTAAGGACAGTAGTTCCAGGTGGAACGCTCTCGTTCAAGGAAACTGAGAAGTCACTTTGATCAAATATTGGAGGATTATCATTTACATCTAAAATACTAACATTCACTTGTAAGTACCCGTATTTTGGTGGACTACCACCATCACGTGCTGATATGTTTAATATATAAAAATCATTGGTTTCTCTATCTAACTTGCCAGTTGTTTCCAAATGTAAATACGATGTTTGACCACTAGGGTTCACTGTAACGTTTAAACGAAATTTTCCCTCGTTGTCTCCATCAACAATTCGATAATCATTTGTTATACCATTTTCTCCTAGGTCCAGATCCGTTGCTGCATCTAAAAGTAACTTCGTACCAGCTGCTGCGCTTTCAGAGAAGGCAACCGCTATGCTAGGTTCAGGGAATTCTGGATAGTTATCATTCACGTCCGTTACTCGTAAACGCACTTCGATCGGGTAAGTCGGTTGTCTAGAAAAGACGCGGCGCCCGCCGCGATCCACACTCTCACGATCGAGAACTAAATTGGTTTTAATTTCTCCTGATACCGGATCGAGAGTAAACTCTTTGGGAGGTTCATTGAAGCGATAAGTAAAACCAGGTTTAGTAGGAATCCTTCCAACCACAGTGCCAACGGGTTGGGCCTCTGGCACTCGAAGATCAACACCGGTGTCGACGGCGCGAGACTGCATCTGTTCGGCGGCGGCGCCAGCGCTGGCACCGGTCAGCAGCGCCAGCGCGGCCAGCGAGCGCGCCACGTCGCCGCCCTCCGCCACGCCCTCCGAGCCCGACGACGAGCCGCCGCCGCGCTCGCTCGCCGCCGCGTGCTCCAGGCCCTCCCAGCCCCACGTGCCGCCCTCCGACGTCGACGTCGACGGGGACGCCGCGGATTCCGGTTGCCTGGACGAGTGAATCGATTATTATTCGAGGATGGTGTGCATGATTATGAAAATTTAAATCATTTTATGTTAAATGTAATAATATTATTTAAGAATGGTGTGCATAATAATGAAAATTTAAGACATTTTATGTTAAAATGTATATTTTCAATGTACGAAAGTAATGTACAAAAAATATTTGCAATAAAATCCTTACCTTACGGTATAATATAAGAAACATATCGAAAACTCTCAATGTAACATTTTCTTTTAATATAATATACAATAGTATACGAGCATACAGTTCATCCGATGGTAAGCGGCTATTATCGCCCACGCATGTTCCTTTTTCACGACCTTAAAATAGCAAACGAGCATGCACCCTCATGATGGTAAGTAGGAACTGCCGTCTACGGACATCTGTAATTAACCTCAAAAATGATCAGAGTCCTGCCCGAGGTCAACCACAGTTGCGTCGCTATCCCTGAGGATTAACATGGAACGCCTCGGTTACGTATCTCTCCGTCATTACACCTTTCGAACCATAAACGGCAGCGCTCAACACTGCTCTCGCAAGACAGAAATAGAAGTGGCGATGGTGTCCCTGGGATCGAACCGCAAACGATTCTACGACCTTCAGGATCCTCGCTACCCGTGGTGTGACGCTACTCGCGAGGACTAAGTTAGAACGCCTCGAATAAGCGAGCGACTCACGGGCGCGGCGGCGGCGGGCGCGCGTGCGTGCGCGGCGCGCGCAGGTGCCGCGCGAGCGCGCAGG
>DWNM01000055.1:0-15697 GCA_018250375.1 Narcosius parisi helen
CACGTGGCTGCTGTGTTACTGTCGAGAGAGAGAGAACGAAGAAGTCGAATCGTATACTCGGCCTGCCTCCTCTCCGCGATCGCTACGCAGCTACGTGCGCTACGCACTGTAGCAAAAGTGTCGTGAGGATTTTTCGTGACGCTCGTCTAGCCCCTTTAGCCCGCGTACCGCGCGATAAGGAGTTTCGTTCCATAAACTACCGGATAACCTAGTTGTGACTCAAATGGTGTGGGACTTTTAAAATTCGCAGGTGGTAAAACCCTTTTGTGGTACTACTCCGGATGCACCACCGCCACACCTATTTCTACCTAATAGAGCAGCGTTAATTATTGCTGTATTCCGGTTTGAAGGGTGTGGTAAGTGATACGTGCAAAACCTAGGCATTCAGTCGTCGTCGTCAGGGGTAGCAACGCCTCTGTAGCCAACGTCAACGACAGATGTCCATGGGCGGCAGATGCCACTTACCATGATGGGGCTGCATGCTCGTTTGCTACTTCTATATTATAAAACAAAAAATTTCAAACAACAGTTTTTTATATGAACATAAAATGTCGTATTATTTAATTACCACATGTTATTGATTGAAAAATGTTGCTTATAACATGCAACAAAAGAAAAAAGGATTTCCTTCACACTTTGTATTTTGAATCTCAATAAAAACTGGTTTACCATTTGTGAATTAAAATAGCCCATTTATGTACTACTGTTATCTCCAAACAATATCAGAATAGGAGACGAACATAAAGGGTATTTACTTACATTTAAATGATTCGTACAATGGATCCTTTGAAAACTGACCATCTGCTAAGCGATGTCTGACCTCAATACCAAATTATTATATCAAATCTGTGATCACAATTTTGTAGAGACTTGTTACACGACGAGCGAGTAGCGAAAAGAAAGAGTAAGAGTTAGTCAAAAACCTCTGTCTGCTTTATATTATATAGGGATCTTCTATATTTTTATGGTCATAGATCCGATTTACAATCCGGGTGGTGAAATTTTGAAGTATAATGATATTTTTTAAACGGACAAATGTCAGAGACTATTTACGCCAATGGTTTGAATAATATCTTCAGCCGACCTCCTTTTAACAAAGATATAGCTATGCCATTGGACTACAGATTTGTCATGTCCTTCCAGACCTTTTATGAAGATATAACTTATGGAGAACGAACGAAAAACTCTTCAACAGGCTATCTCGAGGAAACATCTTTTGAAGGCTATATACGTGGTATCTGTACACTCAATTTACTTGTATTTTGAAAGTGGTAGAATCCTTTGTGGTTCGACTCCGGATGCACCACCGCCACACCTGTTTCTGCCTTATGATAGCAGTGTCGAGCGCTGTTGTTTATCGCTTAAAGGGTATGGTAAGGGAGAGATACTTTTCCGAGGCGTTCCAACTTATTCCTCAGGGGTAGCAACGCATCTGTGATCGGTCTTCGGTAGGACTTATCTTATCCAGGGACGATTAGAGATGTCCATGGGCGGCAATAGCCACTTACCATCAGGTGGACTATGTGCTCGCTTATTACTTCCATGTTACATAAAAAAGTAGACTTATGTGTATTTTATTACGAAAATCGCTTGAAGCCTATCGTTGGCTGTGAAGAAAGTCAACGTAGCCAGGTGACGACAACCTTAAAACACGACGCAATATCAATGAATCGCAAATCACCGGAGTTTATTGTTACATATTACAATACGAGTCCTACGTGCGGAACCGGTGAGGGTCGGGCCCCTCAGAGGTATTAGGGTTTTCTTCTATTGAAAGTTCCTTGTAGATACGCAAATAAATATTTCATCTCTCTGCAACATAGACATTAACATAAAATAATTAACATAAAATAATTATTAAACATAAAATAAAATAATTAACCCTTTTTTAGCCGACTGTGCAGGGTAATGTTTTTCGAGCTTATGTATGTGTCTCATTCTTTGGCACGCGCTACGGCCCAAACGGACGGACTTTAGTATATGAGGTGTTGTTGTATTTATCTTAATTTCATCAGTAACCAGCCTATGTATTATTTTTAAGCAGAGAGGAGACCTGCCCAGCAGTGGGAGAGCAATAGGTCGAGGTGTATTTAGTTTAGATAACCTACAAACTGTCGGGGATCGTGATGCTTTGTTTGCACCACCTACAAACAAAGTTTTGACAACGTAGAGACGATTTTAACGCACTCAAAAAGCGCTCGTAAATATTCTTTTAGTACAAAGGTTACCAAACTTACTTCGTCGAACGCCCTCTTTGAAAATCTGTTATTTTGTAGCACCTCCTATTTTTTATACTTAAAACCTCAATAAAATATTAGTCTCGTCTGGAGTGTACCCAAAACTTTATTCTAAACGAGACTGTTGTTATCAAAGAAAGCAATAATAATGCAAGTTTACATTATTAAGAGTATATTTGATTGAAAATTAATAATAATCAACATTAAGCAATAATAACATAATTTTATAATATTATAAGTAACTTTAGGTAAGTTCCAGTTTCCAAATCAATCAATAATCAAAATTTGTTTTAAAACTAATCTAATGTGAAGAATGAATCTGAAGATACAAATTACTAAGTATCTGATACAAACAGCGTTGTGAACGCATTAAAAATAGTAAATATTTAATATGTTTTTAGTTTATATAATAAAAATAGGATATAAATATGAAGTAATAAATGGATGTTGTTCGGTAGGAGGTATTTAATTTCAGTAATTTCAGTGGATATTAAGTAGCTGAAGTTACACATCACCTTTCGCCACTTTTATCACGTCAGCACCCCAAATTATTTCTGAGCCCCTTACTGCCCTCCTCGGCCTTCAGCGCCCACAAGGGGCGTTATCGCCCACTTTGGGAAAGACTGGTTTCGGACAAAAGAGCCCTCAGTATTTTTTACAAAACGTCCGTGCATCCAAATCGCCAGCTGTCTGTACACATTACAAAATCCAGACTCAAATGGAGTCTAGAATTTTACGCAGCTGTATAAACCCTTTTAAACTTAAAATGCTATTTAAATTTGCATCTGAAAGAAGGATGTCGTGCGTAAAGTATTTTAAATCCTCGACTAAAAATTGAAATGAAATTGACACTATTATTAATATACAAAAACTACCCTCCTTGCAATATTACTGAATTAAAAGTAATTCTTTCGCATATGTACGTATAAGTACAGTTATTATGTAAAGGGATTACATTTTACGCTAAATTATACGCACGTGCGCTTTAGCAGCAGCTGCCATTACATAATTACTTTTGTAATACTGTATCTGGTGAATAGACAATAAACCGAACGAATCTAGATGTTATGTTTTTATATATGGTAGAAGTAACAAACGAGGTGTGCCACAATTGTTGATTAAGTTGACTAAGTTCTCTCCCTTACCACACCCTATATACCAGTAAACGACAGCGCTTCACACTGTTGTTATTAGGCAGAAATAGGAATGACGGTGCCTCGGGATCTTATTAATACGACGTTGCAGTACTGGTTCTCATAACCTATGGCGCAGTCGCGTGAGTGGCGTACTGTTCACGTTAATGGATGTTTTTCAATTTGGATGCTAATCCCGAGCATGATTTGTCGATTTCTTATCTTGTCGCAAGTCTCTTTATTAACTGTTACTTTGTTACATTCTATAAATCACCTGGTTTTTATTTAATCTTAGTAATTTGAGGGGAATGTTTAAAGCATGAACTTAAGAACACTATTTATTTAATTATTTTATTTAATAAATTTGAATGCGTTTCATATATTAACTACCTACTGGCTACTCTTGGAAGAAATATTTTCAAATACTGTTTTTTTTAAATAAAGTTTAATATGTAAGTTATACTGTATAGGCCTAAACATAAGAACAATATTAAATTATATCTGCAGGTTGTCAAATACGAATTAAATTTTAAATAAAAACAATGAATTTTGATGTAATACATAACATACGTAAAATAAGACATAAGGATGAATATATTCTTACTAAAGGTACTTAATATTCAAAATAAGTATTTGAATAAAAAACACATTCTGATATTAACGCTATTAAAATAAACAGCTCAGAAGTCATTTTATTTACATTTCGGATGATAATGACAGTAACATTACAATTACACACGCAAACCTGTTACCGCAAAAACTCGTGTTTATAATTTTCTGATGATACAGCAAGAACAGTCATTAGCGGGCTCTCCTGCGTTCGTGCGAAATTACTCAGCATAGGTCGAAGGTTACGTGACTAGGAGTTGTGGTATGAGATAAGATAAAGTGAATACTAAAATACTATTTGTTTGTAAGAATGAATGGCATAAAAAAAAAGAAACAGAAAAAAAAAATATTACATGGAAAAAAGACAAACCCACTGATTTTCTTACCGGATCTTCTCAGTAGAGGCCGTGTTCCGATCCGGTAGTAGTATAAGAAAAATATTGTAACTGGCAATTTGTAAGTGCCCCAATCCATGGGCCTATATAAAATAAATATATTTCATTTCATTTCATTACAATTAAAACTTATTCAAAAAATCGTATTTTTCAACTGTTGATGAATAATTAGCAGTTAAATTATAATTATGTCTGTTTGTTTGCGTACGATCATTTCATGCATTTAACAATTGACAATTTTGACAATTATTTTGACGGTTTGTCTCTTACCACTGTTTTGTACAAGTATCTTCCTACAAATGAGTGAGGTTGACAGCTTACTTCACCACGTTGCTACGCTGCGGATTGGTGAAGGTACCACATAGTTAGAAAATATCCATGTTGTCAAACGCTCATAAGCTTTCCACAAAATTTAAGTACTTAAGGTCGGAACGACGGCTTAACGTACCGAAACTTGAGAACGCATCTGAAACTACTCTACCAATGGTCACTCGTCCAACTCCCGACCGCGCCCGGGGTTTGCTTAACTTTACAGTACAGTTAAGATCGCAAAAGCCCAAGACGCACGACTTTACGAGTTTCAATTTATGTACATCACAACAGTACATCGTGCAAGATTTATGAAATTATTAAGCAATTATCCCTGATACTTTTACTCATGTTGTACCCAGATATTTAAGGACTTCAAAATATGGGAATTTTTAAATGACGAACGACCGCTTAGCTTCTATATTTATCTAAATAAAATATTAAATGCGACCGAGAACAAATGACTAAGTTTACGAGAGTGAACGATCGCTCCAGTAGACGTGGCGTGCCCGCCAGATGTTACGCGCTATGAAACCTAGAAATTACTTCGGTGTACTCGGGATTCAAACAAGTATGGAGATAAATGCTGCCATTACTTGGCATTTTCATTTACGTTATTTGAGTATATTTTCTGTGATAAAAATGTGATGGTTGTTATTTCAGATGTGTCGGACCCCACTTGTTAAATTGTGAAGAGTTGTGTCAACAGTCCACCATAGCTAACTGATGATTATAAAAATAGTATGAACATTAAAAGAGGTGTGATTTTAAATATATAAATACATGTAAGAAATACATTTATTCTCCTTATATTAGGTCCAAAGAAGCAGACGTCTTTTATGGGAAAATCCGGCGATGTATACGCTTTTGTAGTAAATTTCTTAGTTAACAAGTTACAACAATGATTATCAAAACATAGTACCTATCTGCTGTAAAGTTTTCCACGTAAGTTCGGGTTACATAGAAGACAAAACAGACTGGGAATATGCAATATTGTAACAGACATATATAAATAAAATGATAAAGTGTGGCGTATCTTAGCAAAAATAAAAAAAAATACATTATGGTATCTGCCGAACTATAAGTAGCCCTCTACAAAATAAAAGAACATTTAGCGAAGGGCATGAACTTCACTCGAGCTATGGACCTGTACCCTATTACAGATTGAGTTATTAAGCCTTTAAGACTAAATTGAAATACGCAAAGTCAAAGCCCACGGGCACTCTTCAGATAAACAGCTTTATTTATTTGAATAAAGATTTTTAATATACGTCTCTAAGGTAGTACAACCAGTATCACGTAACTTAAACATTTTAAGTTATATTCCTAGACTCCTTAAAAAAAAAAGTATTAAGACATCATATTGTACAATTAACTAGTTTTATTTTTGGAGTTAGTGTCGGCCGAGGAAATACGACAAACGATAATTACAAACTTAAGAAATTCAGGAAAGTAGGTTTTCACACAGTGTTTTCTTTCGCTGTTAAAGGCAGTGATAGTGCATTTTGAAGTACTCTACTGGGTTTATAACTCTAAGCTTCCAGTGTGAGATGCCGAACTGCGAACCACGTAGCTAGCTATAATTATAACAGAATACTTGATGATGAATTTGAATCGCCTCTGGCATGTACGACGAAGATAATATCACACACGATGCAGTGCATAATTAACAATTTCATTAACGAGTTTACAAAAGAATTCAAAATGTAATGAATACAATGCACACCCCCATCACGACAAGGTCCGACGCTGACAATGACAAAACTGCTAAACATGACCACGCTTAATATCAAATAAACTGAACGACCCTTGTTATACATATCACCATTATTCCACCGTCCTCTTGTTTCAATAAATCCTTCCCATTTGTTGGGAAGCTGTCTGTCTCGTTAGGTGCTAGGGGAGGGTCGAAGCCACGGGATATTTATAGTCGCTAAACCCGTTGCCCCATTTTTCATGCGGCGACATTTTTGTACGACATTTGGGCTAATTTCGGAAATATAGTATGTGCTCGAGCTGTTGTTTGTTTTTTTAACTGAGTGGAATCAAATCTTTATCGATATTACAAGTGTGTGTGTAATCATCGTGCTTTTTAAAAGCTTTTATTTAAGTTGTTTTGTTGATCGTTCGTTAGTATATGCGGGTTATATCTTGTTGCTGAATTTTATAAATATATTGTGTATCTTTACATTCATAATCAAACCCAACATAAAATTATACTCCTACTTTAAGTCAACCGCAGATGCATTCTCTGAAAACTACGTTAAAAATTCGCGCATATCTCCCGTACTATTAACCGTAACCAGAACAAAGCAGCGGTGAAAACTATTGTTAAGTGGCGCGGCGGTGATGTCTCTGGAGACGAACCACGAAGGGTTTCACCAACTCGATCTCACTTTAAATGTAATTAAACAGGTTATATAATAGTTTGTAAGATTATGTAATACATTGTAGTATTATTTGTATCTGACTGCGAAGGGTAATGCTTTTTGAACGTGTATGTATGTACGTATGTCTTATTCTTCCGCACGCCTTAAAACCCTAACGGCTCTACGGATTTTAACATGAGGTGTCGTTAGATTCGTCTGAATGGCGGGAGTAACCGAAGGCTATGTTTTTGAGCAGTATGGTTTTTCTGTAATAATTACTAGTTTGTTATTTTGAAACAATGTGGGTTAGGTACTTAGGGAGTCAGGCGTTTCTATGAATTTTAATGCAAACGTCGACGCGCGCCCTAATCTGACTTAATGTAGGTGGGACCTAACTTAGAACTGTAATTAATTTATAATGAAGTTTCAGATATATTCGTTAACTTGATATACTATGAAGTGTATAAAGATTATGTAGGGCTACGACAGCTAAGTGGTTAAGAATTTCCGATTCTTATGTTAACGGCCCCCATTCCACTACAAATCCAATTTGATTTCAAAATTAATGTTTGCATTAAAAATTAATTACTACTTAAATTAATAACAAGACAGAATATATTATAATAAATAAATCTATGTTAATGAGAATTTTCCTCAAAGAGCATTACGTTCCTCAAATAACTGATGTAAAATATACTAAATGCGTTCATAATTTTCAACAAACAATATCAAAGAAAATATGTATTGCGTAGAATATTCAAAAGATCTTCATATGAGTTCAGAGAAAGGAAAAGATTATTTTTAGATGCAATATCTTAAAGCATAAGAATACGGACTCTGTATAAAATACTATTAGAAAATGAAATTCATTCGTGTATATACTAGCTTACTTTAATAATGCATGCTCATAAATCAAATATACCTAGTCTAGTTTTCAGAAGCGCAGCAAGTGAATATCTTAGTGTAATCAAATTGTAAAATCTTTGCAGGTCACGTAGCTCGCTACGTTCGTAGGATATCAGGAGCGGCGTAGGCCCTCTACGAAGCGCTACGTGTTTACAGTTTACTCGTTTAATACGTTTTTTATTAACGTTCCAGAAATGCTATTTTCTACACTTATAGCTCTAACTAGCATCTCCTGTACTGTAAATGCACACACAAGCACGAGTGTATAATTAACCAGACCCAGAATAGAAATGCAGCTTGGGACTGATTAATAATATAAATTTTATAGTTTTAATGGATCCACATGTTAAAGTGTAGCTTGCATTCGTACGTAACAATGAATGACAATTAAAAAAAAGAAAAAAAAATAATTAAAAAAATATATATTACATGGAATAAAAGACAAACCCACTGAGTTTCTTACCGGATCTTCTCAGTTGAGGTCGTGTTCGGATCCGGTAGTAGTATAAGAAAAAATATTGTAACTGACAAGTTGTAAGTACCCCGTGGGCCTAAACCAAATAAATGTATTTCATTTCATTTCAATTCAAATGTAAATTGATCATTTACTTAATTTTCTGCTTGTCGAGGATCAAATCCAGAACTCTTTACATTATAGACCGGTATGAGGACCACTGCGCTGTATGGATTGTTATTATATTTTATGTGTAACAATAACTAAACTAGTGGTTAGTCAAAAACGTTGTTGCTAGTTACAGTGCCGTAGCAATTTGTTCTGAAGACTGGCTCCCAAATAAATGTTATTAGGAACTTATGAATGTTTGTCTATTTCTATTATAATATTCCAAAATGATTGTATACAATGAAAGCTTTAAGTAGTTTCACACTTCACATTCGAGTACAAGTGGATCATAGCGATTATAATGTTATCGTAAGACTTGTCGTCGGCCTTAGTCGTAAATCGAGAGTGTTCGTAATAACGAAGTAGTGCAACGATGTTGTGTTTCGCGTGATCGCATGCATCACGAACGTTACACGTGCACTTGCCGGAAGAACGCATTTATATTGTCAGTTTTTCCGCGCTGCCCTCACCACTTGTTTCACTTGAAGAGGTAAGCGATTGAAACGACTGTATGAAACTAACTTTTATAGTGGATACGAGAGATAAATAAACGTGTGCGATAACAACATGCGATGTTTGTGCAAAATTCACTAATAGATAGTGTATGAATTGATTGCATGATGTTATATAGAACTGCTTTTCGTACGAAAATTCATTTTTACAAACGAATATTATTATTTGTAGCTTATAAACGTAAAATCTCAGGAATAAACGCCCATTGTTAGTAATCAATGTATCTAACCGTTTGCCTACCAAAGATTACCATTTGACAACTTCTGCATATTAGAAATTGCTAAATATCGATTAGTGGAAGACAAAAACTAGACAGATTGAGTATTAATATCGGACGTTAATGTCATATCTCGCTTCTACCTCTCTCGCTTGTACTGAAACAGACGGTTGATGGATGAAAATGATTTATTTCAGCGCAAGGTAAACCTTTGTTTCTTGTTTAATACAATGAATTCCAGTATATGAAATATTTGCAATGGGTAGGGTATTAAAAATATTAAAACTGCTATATTTTCAATGGGAGTACGAAACGAACATATGGATGGATGCATAAAGTGATTTTTCTTTTTAAATACATAAAGAATATTTTTACAACAGTATTTCTTACTACTGCACAACTTAACTATAATCTGAAAAAGTTGGTGTTTAACGTTTTGAACTGTTTCACAAGGTAGGTACCTATTAAAATAATATACTCGAAACGGTGTTGCGACTAAGGTATAAGTGTACTACTGGTATAGCACGATGGAAATTTCATAACTTAGGTAGTTATTCGAGTAAACAGTTGAATCCCAACAAGTGCGTTGCTTTTCCCCAAGACTTCTTTTTTAAATGTAGTTACAAATGACCATGCAATCCACCTGATGCTAAGTGATCACTACCGCCCATGGTCATTTGTAACCAATGTTATATAAAATAGATGTTCTACCTGAAGTCGAACGTAGATGGGTTGTCACTCCTGAGAACTAAGTCGGTCGCCTCACATGGAAGTCAGCCGAAATAAATAGGAATGCATATTCGAGTGTCTTCCTGACCACATTTACTAACCCGGAACAGAAACATTTAACACTGTTATTAACAGGTTTGGTGGCGGTGTACTTTAGGTCTCTATAACTCACTATAACTTATTATATAATGTTGAAGGCGCTATTGATATACATAAAAATACACAAGACTGATATTGTAGAGCGCTATATTCGCGTTTAACTCACCAAACCTACCTCATCCCCTATGTACATCGAGCGGTCCACCTTATCGGGCGCTTCTGCATTAGACGGCACTGGCACGGCACCGGCACGGCACCGCTACGGCAACAACATCGGTGAACGGATAAATCCATGAAATTGTACTGCACGCTATCTCACTGGCCCGACACGACGAATAGATCGTTGTTTGATATTCGACTCGACGCAATAAATCGATCGATCGTATAAACATGATTTTGCTTTCGCATCGCTGTGTCTCAGAGGACGTACACAGCAGTTATATTCATTAACGCGAAATCATAAACACTCCAATAACGCCACGCTGTGGTCGTAAAGTTACTACAGGTTTTGTAGTAAAATCTGATGGCTGGAGATTAATTTTAGTCGAAGGTCAAGTTATACAAAACAGACTCAAAAGCGTTATGACAGTGATTTGTTTAAAACTAAACCGCTACTTTGCTTTCATAATTTTTATTTTATATCAATCGACCGAATTATAAAGATGTGCGATACGTGTTGGCCGCTAACTTTTTGTAATAAAAAAGTAGCAAACTACCGCGCTTGTGTGTCCACACTTAGCCAGCGCAGTGGACTATAGCCTAATGTTTTTTCACTAGACCCATGTCCAGTAGTAGTACAATAATGGATCGACAAGTCCACATGATGGTAAGTAGCCACGGCCATGGATATTTGTAATCAACTCTAATGTTAGACTTGCCTATGTAAAGTCAGCCACGCATGCGTTTCTCAGATAAGTATTTATTCACATATTTCAATTCGGAACACAGCAGCGCTTAACGCTGCTGATATAAGGTAGAAACGGGCGTGGCGGTGGTGCCTCCGGAGTCGAGCCACGATGGTTCTACCACCTTGTAACTTGTACTCTCCTATGTCAATCTAGACTGGAGTAGCTATCGAAACTCCATAATCGTTTTGATTTGGAGGACTTGCCACACAACTTTCTCTGCGAAGAAACCTCCAATGCCCAGCAGTGGACACTAAAAGAAATACAGTCATGCTCATTGGCCGCTTCCATTATAAAATATAATCAATGTCAACAATAGTCACGTCTTTTCCAAAATATACACAAAGGTATTCACCCTTATCGCTTGTCAGTTTCGAACGATCAGTTCGGACGTTAAGGGATCACGTTGTGAGGTTTCTATGAATTTTAATGTAGACTTTGACATTCTCGCCTTAATAGAACTGAGGCCTAACGTAATAAATTGAACGTTAAGTTTTGAATCACTAATATAATGAGATTTGAATATTCATGTTATCTTAACGGTATCTAAGAATTAATAGGCAATTAGGTTTATATAGTAAATTGGTTGCAGCCCTTTTTAATCGACTACGGAGAATAATGTTTTCCGCGCATAATATGTATGTATTTCTCATTCTTAGTCACTCCCTGTTCTTAACGACGGGGAAACCTTCAAAAGGTATTCAGTGTCGCGGGAGCAACACGGGGTTATGTGAGATTTTTACCGCACTAAAATCTCCAACTCGGGATTTAGGTAGAGAACTCCGGGATCTCCAAAGGAATGCAACAGGAGTCCTGGATTCGCTTTACGCTATCGAGCTCTGTCCAGCTGAACATAAAGTTCGCTACTCCGTCCTGTGTGTACGACGGTATGTGGCCACGCATAACGCCGTCCTTCCCGGGATCGCTGGCCGAACGGTTTGAGCTCCTTAGTCACGCTCTATAGTCTAAACGACTCGACGGATTTTAAAATATGATATGTCACTGGATTCGTCTAAATTGTGAGCGAGTGATAGGCTATACTTTTATGCTGTCGGGTTTTTGTTTTTATAATAAATCGTCTAATCATGTCGTAATGCAGGACATCGGTCTCTTCCACAGTATATCTCCCTTTCCACGTCCTTCGTGGCCACGGGACTATGTGCGCTTCACCTCGTTTCATTACTGTAACCTTTATTAAACTTTGAGAGAAACATGATTTCCCTGTCACTTGTAGGCGTATGTTAATTAAAACTCGACAGCTCAAACGATCCGACCATCCGACCATATGTTGTGGGTTAATTGGAAAATGTTTGCATGTACTGGTCGTTTCCTGCGACTTCGTTCGCTGTATACATTTTTTGTCTAAAATTAATCTAGTCTTAGAATCAGACTCAGTTATTCAGATAAAGTCATTCTAATCAATCGAACGATGATATTATGTATTCATAGAGATAGGTGGCGCTATATCAAGTTATGAATTTATTCATTAAAATAAACGACATTTAAATTACATAATTATTAATTAATTTGAGCCTTCATATGTATTATTATACTGTTTTATGTATATACTGTTTCGAGTCTTTAGACGCGAGCTTTATTTAAAAATATTCCTACTTAATTTTTCACTTATCTCGAGTTCTGAAAAATATGGAAAAACAATAACATATATTATATAGAGGTCGACAAATACATACAATACAATACAGTATACTATGAACAGTAGGATCTTTAGAACTCCATCCAGAGATTCTTTAAAACAATACTAATAGTACAGAACTTTTATAATGTATCTGTAACTCGTAAAATTTGAGGCAGTAAAATAAAATACAATATCTACTACTATTACTATAAGCCGTAAAGACTAACTCTAGATGGTAGTAAATTGCAGGAAGAGAGGCGTAAACTTTTACGGGCACTACATTACATGTTTTTCCTCGAGCTTTTCATTCTATTGTATGGGTTTTCGTCAGTTTAATGTAAATCTGTATAGAGAATTTAAAACTCGTAATTGTATTTTTATTTTGCTAAGCATATATTGTATTTCAAGTATATTTAAAAAGTGTGTCGAACTGTCTGTCTATCTGTAGTCCGGCACGGGTTAATCTGAGAATAGATTGATTTAGTTTGGGCAGAAAATATTCTTTATTCCTCCGCAAAACCCCAAAACGCACTGCAGACTACACTTACTTGATCGACACGTATTTCTTTACCTCGGACAAAACAAATTGCTTCTTTTCTTCTCAATACCATCTGACACGTATATCTTAGCCAGAACAGTGTTTCCTGACAGCTATTACCTGTAACTCTTCGGGGCGGTGAATAAGTGCATTCTTTACAAATACACTATAAACCGCATTTGAATTATTTTCTAGATTTATTCTAAAAAGTTTAAAGAAGCCATATTATATTAGAATGAACGAATCTTGTTAAAAAGGCAAATTAAAGACTTCGATTTTTAATGTTCCCAGTTTCGCGCGTCCTCAGGGCAGACGAGATAATACCTATGTTGACATACATAAAACCGTTTAGGCTACAGATTTAACGTAATAAATATACATCGGACACACTCGAAAAACATAACAGTCCTTCTGTCGCGGTCGGGTAAAAATAGTTTTATTAGCTATAAATATAAAATAATAAAAAACAGAAAGAACAACGACTTAACAAAATATAGCGTAAAGTACAGGATGATCCTTCCAACAAACGATGGCGTAGACTTAAATTTTCGATATTTTTATTAGCGTCTTTTACTACGGCGGCGCTTTGACAATAAAAATTTATAAGCAGTAAAAATATGACAATAATCCCGCACTCGGGCCGGCTGTAAATCAGCGGAAAGGAAAGAATACCTTTACGGCTCGTAAAACACGAGGACAAGTAATGTTTCTACTATGAGGGGTAAACGTTTAACAAGCGTGTTTACTACTTTTTGCTACGTTCGACACTCTTACAACACTACAATATTCTAAATAAACATTTAAGTATCATAACCGTCGAAAATAATAGCAATATTATAAGTCTTTCGAGGGATGTTAGATTAGGAAATTAAGTAAAACATATAAACGTCAGAACGTTAATTTGTTTGTGACTCTGTTTGTGACCCACCGTTGGTTACAGGTCTTTTTTCACGCTCGGGAAAATCCTGAAATTCGATCACGCAGTTTTAATGTGTCGATATAGGAAAAACGGGTTACTGGCCAACTTTTATTAAATATTTACGGGCCGCCTAGATTTTAAGCACCAGGAAAGCCTTCCACAAGGGTTAATTACTACTATCCAATGATAACAATAGAGATTGACAAAAATTATTTTACTGCCTGACCAGGGACCGTGTCTTTCGACGAATGCGTGGCCTCATTACGATACATATAAATAAGTTAATACACACATATTGTATTTGTAACTAAAAAAGGGGCCTGATACCTTTGCTGTATTTATATTTTACACGCTTCAATTTTGTAAATAGAATTTCCTCTATTTTCGACAAGATTTATATAGCTTCGCGGCTATTTGGTTATGAATAAATTTGTGCATGAACGTAAAATATAGATTAAGCTACCACTTTACGGTTCATTTTATAACTTTGTAGGATTAAATAAAAGCAAAATATATTTTCAAAAGTTTTTAAAGTTGAAAAAATAATAAGTGTTGTAAACTAAGCATTAAATAAATCATAAACAAAAGGAACGAAGAGTAGGATTCGAGACATTGAGTAACATTTAACATAAAAGGTTTTTTTTCTATTATCGTACATATAGATATACCTACTATTAAAATCAGTTTTACTAAAACATATCGTGATAATAAAATGGTTATCGACCATACACACTGAATTCGTCCTTAGTCGTCACGTCATGATACTTGTCAGAGGAGGAGATAGCTTGATAATGAAAAGGTTGTTTTGATTAAGTTTCCATTCCGTTTATTATTCATGGATTCATAAAGGGCATTTAGCGGGCTCTTTGTCACCACCGACACAAATACGGTGACCACGAGTTTGTATTTTATTGAGACAGTCCGGATGTATTTACTTGTACATACGTAACTTATTAGCTGTTAAATAAATGTTTTAATAAAAGGTTCAGTATATTCGATTTATTTATCAAATTGACCAATATTTACATCGATACATACGAATAAAATTGAAGTATCTGTCTGTGGTTTTAAAACACCCGACATATTATTATGGTAACCTCACAATTAAATGTGTGTATTTTATGACATCAACTATGAATATCTGGTTGAACCTTGTTTCCAGTAAGGTGAAAATATTTTTTCAAAGCATATTACATGAAACTGTATGTTAAACTATTACATAAGCTACAAAAGTGTCCCGTTCTCATAATATACACAGTCACCCTGTTCACACGAAGCGTAATGAAGGTAAATGCTATTTATATTCAAAATGGTGTATTTGGTGTTAAATTCCAATGCATTTATATATTCACCGTGGAAGGTTAGTTTTTACGAAATTATTAAAATATACTTGAGGAAAAATTTCTTGAGGCTTAAAATAATTTGTTATTCTATGAGTAAAATTTTGAAGGTGATACAACCCTTCATGCTTCGACTCCACAGGCATTTTCACCACACCTGTTTTTGCCTAATAACAACAGTGTCAAGCGTTGCTGTCTTCTGGTTTGAAGGGTGAGTG